>VUQK01035989.1:0-15281 GCA_015106715.1 Bujurquina vittata | reverse complement strand
CTGCTGCTGAAAATCTGGATGAACTGACTGACACTGTGACATGCTACATCAGTTTTTGTGAAGATATGTGTGTGCCAACCAAGACCTTTCGCACATACAGTAATCATGGTTCACCGCCAAGTTAAAACAGCTTCATTAGGCTAAGAAGATGCCTACAGAAATGGGGACAGAGACCTGTACAAGCAGGCTAGAAACACACTGACAAAAGAGACAGGCAAAAAGAATATACACAGAGAAACTAAAAAACAGGTTCTCAGCCAATGATCCGGCATCAATGTGGAAAGGCCTTAAAGACATCACAAACTCCAAGAGACCACCACCCCCTACTGAGGCAAACAAAGACCTGGCTGACGATCTCAACACCTACTACTGTAGGTTTGAGAAAGACAAGTTTACAACTCTCACCCACTCCAGCCAGACTACAACGGCCCTCTTCACACCCCTACTCTCTCTCTGAGATCAAGCTACTATCAGTCCGTCTACTGGAATGACAATACATGAAAAGGAGGTGAGCCAGCTCTCCGGGAGTCAAAAGATCAGGAAGGCACCAGGTCCAAACAGTGTCTCTACCTCCTGCCTCAAAACCTGTGCTGACCAGTTGGCTCCAGTCTTCATGCAGATCTTCAATAAATCATTAAAACTGTGTGAAGTCCCCTCCTGTTTCAGAAAATCCACCATCATTCCAGTACCCAAGAAACCCTCCATCACAAGACTAAATGACTACAGGCCTGTTGCACTGATGTCTGTGGGAATGAAGTCCTTTGCATATCTGGTGTTGGCTCACCTGAAGAATGTCACAGGACACTTGCTGGACCCCGTGCAGTTTGCCTGCCAGGATGTAGTGCATGGGACTGCACTACATCCTGGAAAACCTTGACAGCCCAGGGACATATACTAGGATCCTGTTTGTTCACTTCAGCTTTGTGTTTAACACCATAAAACCTGAAATCCTCTCCTCCAAACTCTCTCAGCTCACTGTATCTCCTGCCATCTGTCAGTGGATATCCAGCTTCCTGACAGACAGAACACAGCAAGTGAGGCTGGGGGAAATCACTTCAGATACACCGCCAATCAGCACTGGAGCTCCACAAAGATGCGTCCTGTCCCCATTGCATCGACAGACCTGACAGTGAAACTCCTTAAGTTTGCGGATGACACACAGTCATCGGACTCATACTAGACGGTGACGAGTCTGCATATCGGCGGGAGGTTGAACGGCTGGTGCTTTGGTGCAGTCAGAACAATCTGGAGCTAAACATGCTTATGGCTGTGGAGATGACAGCTGACTTCAGGAGACACCCCTCATCAATGATTCCCTTCACTATAACCGACAGCCCTGTGATGACTGTGGAGACCTTCAAGTTTCTGGGAACCACCATCTCTCAGGACCCTAAATGGGAGCCCAACATCAGCTCCATCCTCAAAAAGGCCCAACAGAGGATGTACTTTCTGCGCTAACGGAGGAATTATGGTCTACGCAGGAGCTGTTGAGGCAGTTCTGCTCCGCAGTTATTGAACCTGTCTTGTGCTCTTCTGTTACAGTCTGGTTTGGAGCAGCAACAAAACAAGACAGGAACAGATTGCAGAGAACTATTAGAACTGCTGAGAAAATCATTGGTGCTCCTCTGCCCAACCTTCAGGACTTGTACACTTTTAGAACCAGGAAACGGGCAGAGAAAATTACCACAGACTCCTCACATCCTGGTCACAGTTTATTTCAGCTCCTTCCCTCAGATCACTGTACACAAAAACTACCAGACACTCAAAGAGTTTCTTTCTTCATGCCATCACACTCATTAACAGGTGATCAATAACAATGATCTCTACTGTTGGAGGTCATTTTATCTTTGCTCTTACATTTCGTTGTTTGAGTCTGTTCAAATGTAAAATAAAGTGTTGTTTGATATAATGCAGAACCAAGGTTGGTGCCATTGGGAACTTTGTGTTCTCACTCTCTGTCTGGGCAACAGTGAGTCACTTACGGAGACTAAACAATAATAGAAAGAGAGAATCCGAGGTCATCTGAACACCGAGCTGTTGAAATTCTGTTTTCCGCATTTTGTTTTGTATAATGATGTAACTGAAACTGATAAAGCTTTGACTAGATGAAAACCTCACCAGAAGAAGGCTGTGTCAGAGCTTCAGGTCATGTTCGGTGCCACACCGGATATGGTGTTCAGTTCTGATTTGGATAAATCAGTAATCTGTGTGAAAATTCAATAACTGAACTTATTCCGTTGTTTTTGTGTTATTCCTGATCGACTGACAAGCACGCAGAAACCAAGTAAAAATGAGCCGTTCTTAGGTTTCAACACCACATACATTGCCTAAATGTTACACAGTATTGTTGTTACACTACAACGCACACTATTTTATTATTTTATTAGATTTTGTATATTGTATAGTTCTTAACTTACGCCACACCTTCCTTTCCTAGATTTGTATTTGTATATTTTGTAGCATTTAAGGTAATTTATATAACACTGTATAGTACCAGAGAGACATCATCAACCAGAACCAAATTGCTTATGTGTGTAAACATACTTGGCCAAAATAAACCTGATTCTGATTCTGATTAATGTGTGTGCACCTTTGGTTCACTCTGTGTCACATTGACAGTTGCCATGTAGTGGTTGATTAGATCTACTGTAAATTTACTTTCAATTGTTATGTGGATGCTTTATAGTTTCCAATAAAGATGCATATTTTTGGAAAGTGGGAAAAAGTGGGTGACTGGTGAATTAAAAAGACAGAAGGAAAAACATTCTCTTGCATTTACATACATATACATTAACTTGAGGGTTTGAGAGTGAAATCTTTTCTGTGAGCCCTGATACCTAAATGTAAAATAAGCCAGGTTATTGCCAAGAAATTCATTATTGAATGTATTTTGGATGAAAAAAAATAGTGGCTTAAATTCACTTTGATCACATTCAGGCAACTAACAAAACAATATTACAATAAAGCCTAAAAAGACAAGTAA
Organism: Bujurquina vittata; assembly: GCA_015106715.1. Lineage (NCBI taxonomy): Eukaryota > Metazoa > Chordata > Actinopteri > Cichliformes > Cichlidae > Bujurquina > Bujurquina vittata. The sequence continues at coordinate 12,298 of VUQK01035989.1, read as the reverse complement.
AAGAGAAAAAACTGGAGCAGAAGTGTGCAGCAATGAAGGTGGAGAAAGAAAGTTAGCAGACAACAAGTACCAATGATCTGACACATTTTTCAAGGAGCACCTAGAGTAACTAATAAAAGAATCCACGTAGATCTTTGGTTTTCTATTTTGGCAAGTCAACACTTTCACACAACAGCTCTTCTACATGCTCTGTAAGTAAGTTTGATTTAGATAGATTTTGATGGGTCTGATAGTGTATGGCACAGATCATGCTTCCAGAAACATGAGCTTACTGCCAGGTTTGACACCTCATCACTGCAAGTGAGTGGACACTTCAGTGGAGTCAGACTCTTTATGTTACACATCCATGTGCACAGTAATGCTATCATAATTAATACTGCAGATATTTACTCTAAATTTAAATGGAAAACCAAGAAAAACGAGATCACATATTTGTTCCTCAAATTTCTTAAATACAAAAATTCAGTCCGCTTTGATAGCACCCATAACTAAAATCCCACAGATCTGCAGACACAAATACGCAACAAAACGCCACAGTTCAACTTTGGCGACATCTGGCGGCTTTTCTGTGAAAGTGCTTCTCTGACTGGTTCCGTCCCCTTTCACGTCACTAAACGTCACCAGGAAGCAATCCGGACCCAAAGCGGCATCATGGCGAAGTACACAGACCCACGTGAGTGGCAAATAACTAATAATTAAAAGTGCAAACGCTGGTTTTAGCTTGCGGTCATTTTGTTGTTGATTTGCGTAAAGCGTTGTGTTGCGGTACACGGTGCGCCGGCAGTATATCTGCCGGCTGTAACATTCATTAGATCAGCAGTGTTGACAGTAGCTCGTACACTTTATTTTGGCAGACATCGATGGAGTTGCTGAGGAGATGCCTGAGCTCTCTGACGCTGATGATGATGACGCTGATGATGAAGAGCAGTGGCAGTGGATGGAGGAGGACATTCAGCCAGTTACCTGTTTGTTCTGTGACAGGTGAGATCAGCCTGCACTGGCTGTACCTTTTCGTAAAGAGTGCAAAATTGCATCAGTAAACACGTTTACATACAGGTAGATCGGACTTAGCGTTCAAGTTGAATATTCACATTTTACATATTTTGTTTCTGAGTTGCCTGGGAACATTTCTTGCTACATGGAAGTGATTGGAACACCAGATTTCGATTATTTGGATTGGTGAGGACTTTTGGCAATATAGTGTACCTGTGGAGGATGGAGGCAAATATGACGAGCTTCCTGATCTGTGCAACATATGATGTCCTTCCATCACCTGCAAACCTAAACCGTTGCATGGGTGAGGATGCAGCCTGTTCCCTTTGTTCAGCTTCAATCAGTCTCAAGCACATACAGGTTGCTTGTAATACCAGCTTAATGCAAGGCAGATACACCTGGAGACACAACCAGTTGTTGAGATGCCTGGCAGCTGCACTGAAGGGCAAAAGAAGAACAACCAACATATCGCTGCATATTGCTCAGGCTACCCTCCCACACTGGATACATCTACTGTAGCTATGGCCTGGGACCAGAGAGTATTTGTTTACCTAGAAGCTTACAGTATGTCAGTCTTGCAGCAGATACAGAAGACCGAGGCTCGACAGTCAAGATTCGCCCAGTTGAGGTGTGCTGCAGTGGACACTCAGCCCGTGGTGGGCCAGCCGAGGGTGTGCTGTGTTTAAAAGTCCGAAACACCCGATGATACAGAGGTATACAACTGAAGATGTGTGCAGAGTTCATCCTCTGACACTCAAAAAGGATCAAGGATAAAGAATAAAATGCCACATGTGGCTCTGGGACTGCAGACTCAAGCCCGCTGACCTCGCTGGTCAAAATGTTTGGATATTTGTTCAGAATTATAGTGGAGTTTAAAAGTGCTTTTTTCAGCTTTTAATTTCCCAACAGTGTCAATCTTGTGACTTGTGTGAATCTCTGAGAGATGCTAAAGATAACACAGTTTGACAGCCATTAAATAGTATTTTTGCACCAACAAGCTGATTCCCAAAGAGCTATTAGCTGAAAACCTGGCATATCTCAATGGGGTCCTTATACATTTGAGGAAACTGGACAGGCGGAGGACAAAGGAAGGCATTTCAGACCCAAAAACTATCTACAGTATAAGAACAGTATCTGAAGGTCATGTCCTAAAGACATAGGAAAAAAATCCAGCAAAGACCTGACACACGACCTGAGAGAAGAGCGCGGCCCTTCAGTGGATCCATCTGCTGTTCACGGATGCCTCATCAGAAATGCTCTCATCAGTGGAAGGATGGCTGTCAACGAGTTATTCTTAAGGAAGAGAAACACTGAGAAAAGGCGGAAGTATGCCACATTAGAACTGGCTAAAAACACAGTGGAACACTATCAGTCATGGATTGGCCTCCCCAGAGCCCGGACCTCGACATTATTGAAGCAGTCATCTTGACAGAGAACAGAACAAAAGGCAGCCAACATCCAAAGAAGCCTACTATGCTGCATTTCCACGTACGCTTGCATGTTTCAATAAAATGTTGCAACTCTATCCCATCTTCTGAGCAAATTAAAAAGAAATGAGTGGTGCTCAAGACTTTTGCACAATACTGTAATAGTTTTCGGTATGCAAGTCATATTTTCATTGCAATATTTTGTTGCAGATTTTTCCCATACTTGCAGGCTTGCAATACATCGTTTTTTTTTGTTAGCTCTTGACAAATTATGCAGCTTTTCTAAAAACTAGAGAAGAGCTGTTTCTCTTCCACGGTTAAGAGGTGATGTTTTTGTGTGCGTGTGTGCGGCATGCGTCTCATTTTGTCTACACAATAGCTTGGAAATATTTTATGAATTCTGATTAAACTTTGTAGGGGTGTGGAGTAGGGTCATGTTAAAATCCATTAAAATTGTCCCGTCATCCACCAACGTCTTCAAGGTCAACTTCATGATTTATTGGTCCAAAATTAACAAAAAGCCTGAAATTGTGATTCTTGCAAGTTCGGTGTGCATTGTCAGCATATAGAAAGTACCATATAAAGATTTCAAATATGTCACATTTGACCTCTGACCTCTCCTTTAAAGTCAGTAGATTGATCTGAATGTCAAAGTGATATAATGCTATATAGAGTTATTTAAAACAGAGTTTCTTGCTGCCTATTATTCATGACCTACTCCTACTTAATGTTTGTGTAATCAAAGTAAACATCTGTCAGGCTGCTCTTACCTGATCTTTTTCCCCCCTGCTCTATAAACTCCTTAAAGTAAGTTTTTAAAAGAACATGCTCTGTCTTCACTTTGAGTGTTTTTTGATTTTTCCAGCCCAGAAATAGTTTGTTTAATGTTATGTAAAAATAACTTGATGCTCAAACTCAGAACACAATTTGTTTACAGACGTCTGGTCACAAAAATCCAAATCAGTCCTATAAAATACAACAAGAAATCTGAGAATCTGTTGTTGACTTTTTGGCTTAGAACTAAAGTAAGATTTTCCTGCCTTTCTTTGTACTTTCGTAGGTTGCTAAATTCAGTAAATGCCACCCTGCAGCACTGCACAGCTGAGCACCAGGTCAACCTTGTAGATCTAATAAGAAAATACAGTAAGTAGATCGGATTTTTCTCTGCATCACCAAAGAAGCCGAGGATTGCTCTGTTTTGATGAAATGCCTCAACTTTGTTCTCCTCGTTAGATTTAGATGACTACGGATACATAAAAATGATCAACTTCATACGTTCAACAGTGAGTAACTTAATGCTGTGAAATACGAGGATGTAAATGTTCACACCTGTTACATACAAAATCTGGCTAAATTTCTATGTTGATGATTTTTTAAAAAAGTGGAGCTTTTTCAGATTTCTGAGCATTTTTTGTGTGTATAGAAATGTAAAGCATTCAGTCTGGCGGGGTTGCCGGATGCTCCTTTACCCTGGGAGAGCGAAATCTTCCTGCAGCCAGTCCTGCAGGATGACCCGCTGCTGCTTGCAGGTACAGCAATTTCTTTAAGTTTTATAACACAGAGTTTAGTTTCTCATTTTGAGTTGCTGCATTTTACATCAACAGACCTCAAAACAGATGAAGCAGTTTTGATTACCATGATTGTTTATGCCAACCAATGAGCATAAGGCTACTGAAAACAGCTCCTGTGTCCTGTATGCGACTTATTGTGTGCTACAGGCTTGATTTCTGCATGTCGTTAGGCCGACTAAATGAAAAGATAACAAAGAAAAGGTTTTCTGCATTTAATATGCAAGCACATCAGTCGGTCTCATCCTGTCTGTGTTTCTGTCAGACCCCGAGGAGCTCTGTGGCAGCGATGGGCCCCGTGCAGAAGTCCATGGTGCACTTCTGCACAAGGCGCAGGCTGCTGAGGAGAGAGCTCGCTGTTCTGAGGAGGCGCTGGCAAGAGCCATGGATGACCTGCACAAACTCAAGTCAGTGACTTTTCTGCTGTTTCATCTTCATTTATGTGACATGTATTTTTTACTTTTATTGAGAACTTGCAGTTTCCTCATTGTGGAACGTTGCCTTTGCACTGCACTCTTAGTTCCAGCAGGGGGACACAGTGAACTCAGTTTTGCAAAAACATTAACTAGAGTACCTTGTGGAAGAAGTTTGGAGGAAGGGAAAAGAGAAAAAAAAACAGGAAGGGAAAATTCCACTGCAGCACGGAGGTTAAAGTGAGGGGGAAAGGTAGGTAAGGAGAGCAATAAGGGAATAATACAGAAAGGGTGAGCTGCAGGGAGGCAGGGTTGGGGGTGGGGTGGATGAGAGAAAGATGAATGCGCCTCCTTCTCCTCCATTTACTGCTTCGTCCTGCATGAAGGCTGTGGGTGCGTTCTCCTTTCTGGTCACTGCTTTTGTCCCTTGTCCTAATATGAGAAGTTAAATGGCGATCTGCGTGATGTTCTTTCAGGGTGCTGGCTCAGGGTTTGGTGCTGAATGTGGAAACGAACAGGCCTGGTAACCTGGGCGCCGTGTCCGAGCTCCGTGAGGATGAGGACGAGGCCTACTTCAGCTCTTATGGACATTACAGCATCCACGAGGAGATGCTGAAGGTCTGAGCTGTGTAAACACATTTGCACACACACTGACCAGGCCTGCAGGACTCTTTGCAGTCTTGTGAATAATTTCCCCTGGGCTCAGAAGTAAAGGCGTGTTCACTGGTGTGCATCTTGGCTAAAAGATTTTCATGTAGCATATAAATGAAAATGATCATCTTTCTGTATGAATTAATACTGAGGACAAGACATGCTCTCAAAAGTGACAAATCAGCAGTACGTGCTGAGCTCTCATGTGAAACTCTGCATGGTGGATGCTTTAAATGTGGAAATTAATTTTTACTCTCCTGAAGCACTGAAACCTGAAAGTGTCAGCAAGCTGTGTGTGTGTGTGTGTTCTCCCTCTCCCCAAGTCCTGTTCTACTTACCGCAGTGCTTAGACATTTTCTTTTGGCTGTCCTGATTGGTGCTAAGCACGGTTAAGTTTTGCGTCATGTTTTTGCGTCAAGCCTTAAAGTCCATCAAAGCCTCAGGAGGGGCCAGGAACACGTGACGAGGGCTTTGCAGTAGAATGTGGCCCACTCTTTTATGGGTGGGCATGAAGTGAATTACCTATGACGCAGTGTGTGTGTGTGTGCGCGTGTGTGTGTGTGCGTGCGCGTGTGTGTGTGCGTGTGTGTGTGAGAGAGAGAGAATGCGTAAAAGAGAAGCTGAATAATTAAAAGCTTCAGTATTTCTTTATATTTTAAAAGTTTTTCGCAGACTTTTGAAAGAGCCTTATTAGACTCCCTCAATTATGTGTTAAAACAATAATCAAATAGCAACTTTGTTGTGTTGATTATGATGTTTTGTGAGGCCTTATCCGCATATATTTGACTCATTTCAAATGCTGTGACATATTTTTTGTTTTCCTGGTCTTAAATGTGGCCTCATGCATGAATGTTATTAATATTGGAGCTTAATTCACTTTTCTGAGGTAAATGAACAGAATGGGTTTTTCTTTTTTACAGTATAGGAGTTAGTACTTTAAAAAAAAAACAAAAAAAGTATATTCACTGCAGGAAAAGGAACATCTTAATTCTTTAAACTCTATTTTTAGTGTCTTTCTTTCTTTGCTCTTATGTATTAGGAATATGGATTTAATGTTTTTCTCTGTTGACTAATTGAATAAATTAACATGAATGCAGCACTGGCAACTGCAATAAAAATACAAAACATGGAGAAATGAACTGACTGTATAGCCCAGGCTTTACCGAGCCTGTACGAGACAAAGGAAGCACAATAACATTTTTCACAGTTAGGTAATAATAGCTTAGCTGGATCTTAGCACACAGTGAAGCAAGTAGATTAAATCTCTTCAGAGTTACTATTAGCTTTGCAAACGCAAAGAGGAAAAAACCCAGGAAGGTCCATCTGCACTCAGGGACCTCCCGGCTAACTGCTGCCACTCCCTCAGAAGTAAAGGCTCAAAAAGCTGTTGGTTGTAAATATCGTTCCAAGTCAAAAGTCCAGATTCATGCTCCGGTCCAGTCCAAGTCCTAACCCAACCTCCATTAGAGTCCCTCCATAGTTTTTCTCATAAATGTCCAGGAATCCAACACCGTTTGTTGTGACCTGCTTTTGCATGCCACTATATGGAAAAAGCTTTACCTGCCTAGATTAAAAAAATATATATATTTTTTGACCTTATCGCCAATGTTGAATTCAAAGAGTTATTGCAACCCAAGCATCTTTGTAGAACACAAATAACCCATGTCCTTTCCTTTTATTCAAGAGCAAGCGTGCATGCGCTCGGTTTTAATTTTAATATTCTGTCCACAGGATAAAGTACGCACGGAGAGCTACCGTGATTTCATGTACAGCAACCCTGAAGTGTTCAAAGATAAGGTGAGCCATCCGAGCAAAGGAAATTGCGTGTGTATACATTAATGTGTGTTTACATGTGCGAGTTAGCCGGTTTAATGTTCACCAAAGCCTATTAACAGGAATGTGCGTTTTCCAGAAAAGACATTAATAATGCGATGGTGTCTCGCAACTTTATTAGCACCTCTCTAAATATGGACTGCACAGTCCTGATAACAGACACATGTGATCCACCGCCAAACCCATAACTACACCCCCCCCCCCCTTTCCATTGCTTTTAGCAGTGGGAAGCAGTGGCCTGTATCATGACCATCCATTATATGGGTCGCTGCTGGTTAGTGCTGTGATGAGGCTGTGTTGATGGGAACGTACATTATCCCTGTCAGGTTGAAGCAGTCGGCAGAGAGGGAAGCGTCTCCTCCTGTAGTAACCGGTAAACAGAACAAAGCAGGATATTCTTGTTTCAGATCAGAAGCGAGGACTTGCGCTCTGTTTTGTCAACAGTATGTCGGCGACCTTCTGTGAACCCATAAAGACAGCAGGATCCAACCAGGGAGTTTACTTAAATAGAGACACAGAAGCACACAGAGTTGCACATTTGGGGCACATACTCACTGCATCTACGTCTCGGTCATTTAACAGCAGTTGGAGGCGAACATGAACGAATTAAGTGGAACCTTCGGGAACCTGAAATAGAGGTGATTAAAAAATGCGAAAAAGCCACTTGGAGAAAATAAGGGTTTAAAAAGCAGTTTAAGCAAGCTCTTGAGAACATGCATAACATTAATTCATTAAATAATCCAGATGTTGATGCAGTCTTGGCAGCCGTAGCAACATGATAGTTGATAGTTGAGGTTTGTATAGTCATTCAAAACTCAAACCCAGCCTTGCTGGCATTTGTTTCCATTTTTTTTAAGTCATCTTTTGATCAGTAGTAGTTTGTAAGATCATTTCCTATATTGATGATACTTTCCCACTAAAACAACTTTTAGCAACAACCTTTAGTGTGACATTACTGTCAAATATCGCTACAGGTTAAAGTGACCACACCTGACCAGAACTGCTCGTGGTATTTGATAAGGTCAGATGTTAAAACTGAGAGTTTAAATTAGAGCGTGTGAGAAGCCTGGTATTAACCTTTGTTTTAAAGCTGTTTTTTTCTTAATTTTTAATGAATGAAATTGCTATTTTCAGTCGTTCTGTCAGAGCCATAGACTGGACACAAAGATGCGTGACTTGTCAGCTCCCCAGAAGTGAAGGCGAAATGTCTCAGCAGTGTGCGCTGCCATGTTGATGTTACTGTGACAAGATGCCCAGCTCCTGTCCGTTAGGTTAATTGGACATTCTAAATGAACTTCAGGTGTGAATGTGATGAGCAAAACGTACAGGATACACTCCGGTCTTCCCCACCTTTTCCATGTGTCCATGTGTAAAGGGATAAATGGCTGCAAAGACAAGCTGCAGTTCATTAATCATTTTGTAGAAATTTAGAAAATTATAGGTGTACACTAATGTAGTGCCTATGCCAGTCCAAGATAGTGAAGACTACACTGGCTGGACTGCGTTCAAGGGACATGTGCAGGCCCGGGGCATTGAAATGACACCTCCTCCCCCGTCACTCCTGCACAGACTTGCAAGTGGCATCACCAGCGAAATACGACAACTCTTATTTTAGGAGTAGTTGGGATTCTCAGAAAGAAAGAAAAAAAGAATTGTCTTTTTGTTCTTCCACTTCTGTTTTATTTTTATTTCGTAATAAATTGTATTGTCTAGTTGTAAGCTAGCTTAATTGTGTTTTTCGTCTTGATGTGTGTTATTGTTTTGGATGAAGCACCTGACTGCAATGATCTTTTAGGGTCAGCAGCTTCATTGACATAAGAAGGATTAGAAAGAAATCAATTCTAAACACTGTGCAATGCTCCTGTTTTAGCATTTGCTTTTAAACTCTAAATTGTGAAGATGTTTCCATATTTGCAGGCTAATTTCTAATGCTGGTTCTGGCCCCACACCATCTCACTTTCTCCTGTTCTGAATCTGTAGGTGGTGCTTGATGTGGGCTGTGGCACTGGCATATTGTCAATGTTTGCTGCACGAGCTGGGGCCAAAAAGGTTATAGCAGTGGATCAGTCCGAAATCATCTATCAGGCCATGGACATAGTCAGGTGAGACCCTTTCTGTACACTCTGTCTCTGTTTGTCTCCACCAAAATACATCAGATGTCAACAGAATTTTATTTGCGATGCTCGCTGCAATGAAAAATCGCCTTTTTAGAACTTAAGTGCTTATGCCCAGTTGGTACTCCCCATGCTGGCAGATTTGTTCTCAAGCTGTCAGTCATGTCACCCTGACCTGATATTGGCCCCTTTAGAGCCGAGAGTACACAGATCTTCTCCCCTTTGTGTGCAGCAGAAGATTGTGGGAGTGGAGGTTTGTGTGACCTCCAGCTACCTTTTATTTGTTTCAGCTGGTTGACTTCAATAGAGCTGCTGTCAGCGGCCTGGCTATAATGTACATAATTTACACCTGCGGTCTGACTCGTTCACCCCTCTCCTCTGCAATAGCTGCAGTCTAAAGTCTCCAGTCACCCCCACTTCCCAACACCAACCCAAGACACATGCACACACAGATGAACATGTAGATGAACCCCCGTTGATATCTTTTTAATAAAATCCTCAGTCCAATTTCATGTGCTGCATGTTTCTAGTTTTTCAGCAGCTGATACTCTGCAGTGGAGTCCATTTACCTCCACAAGAACCCCTGCTCTCCCTCCGTCTACCTGCAACCACTATCGTACCCCTGCCTCTCAAATGTGTTTTTGAGCTAGGGGCCATTATGACAGCCATTATTACCGTTATGTAAGACAGTGTCGTATAAGCAAAACAACAGGGTTTTCCGAAGGAAGGGGACGTTTTAATTTTACAGCCCACTGAATAGCTGTTGGAGTGTGTGTTGGCATGCAGGCTGCATAGCAGGTTTGCCAGCAGTGAAGATTCAGCTAAAGAAAGATGTTGTATTTCCCCCCATCACGCCACCCTTTTTTTTACACACTCACACATGTACACATACACATAAATACAGAAATGCGCACAAAATCCCCCCTTGGGTCCTTTTAAAACTACTGAAGGCTCGGGTTGTGATTTTATTTCTGTGTGTGTGTGTGTGTGTGTGTGTGTGTGTGCGCGTGTATGTGTGCGCGTGTGCGTGCACATAGATCTAGCCTCTGTGTGTCCATCACTTCCTCCTGATGTTAATATCAGGATTGTAATTAAAGTGGCTCCTGTTGGTTGGGCAGGAGCATCCATCTCCTGTTTCCACTCCATCGCCAAAGTTTAAATGAAAAGCTTGATGTGACTTCCTTCCTTCACAGCCACTTCCTTAATAGATAATGTCTAAATACTTTAAAGAAATGGATGGAATTGATGGATTAGCTGATAAGACATAATTTATTCTGACAACAAAGCGTAAAACTATGAGACAATGACATGAGTAACATTAATGGTGATATAAGCTGTTTATTAGCCAGTATTTGACTTTGGTTTAGCCAGTATAATGAGAGTAAAGCAGGGTGTTTTAGCCAAGTCTGTCACTGAAAAGCTTTCTAGGTTTCTTAGTGAAGGTGCATTCATTTAGTTTATTTTCAATGCTCTTTTTATATAAGCATAATTTGGCTTCTAATTCTATTGGGCTAAATTGAATTTGTGTGACATATAAATTGTACACCAGAAACCAACTTTTTTGCCAAAAAAATTGTTTCCAGCGATGAAATGCTCCTCTTTCCTCCTTTCTCACTCCCTCACTGTCCTAACACATGCACACGCGCACACACACACACACACACACACACACACACATACGGGCTCCCCTGAGTCCTGACATTGTCCTCTAAATTACCCCAATAATGAGATTACAGTGTTTCCTTCTTGTGAAGGGTGGTGGTAGGTGGGTGGGGTGGAGGATGTAGGTGGGGGCCGTTGCATTCTGGAAGAAGGTGATAGCAGCAGTAGAAGAGCAGCTGAGAGGGGAGAGACAGTTCAAGATAAGGATCGCTGCTACAGAAATGCACTCTGGGCCGCTGTGAGTAATTGTTCTGTCCTCCGTAACATTAGCTGTCATGATAATGGAATATTCACAGAGATTGATACCCAAACTGGCTGCTCTGAAAGGAATGATCATTTAAAGAGCAGGCTTGATCTTACAGTCCCTACCTGTACCTGACACCTAGCCGGCCCACAGACTGGAATATCCAGAGGAGGGAATATGCCCCTTTGCAGATCGTGACAAGTTTTGATATTGCTCAAAAATAGGGAAGCTGCTTGTGTGAATATATATATCTGAATAAGATAAACTGTACATAATTTTTTTGGCCCTAGTTTTAGTGACTTTACCCGGTGTTGTACTTTTTGCATCTGTTATTATGTAAGAGGTCACTAGGATCTAAGTAACAATGAGGGGGATAGATCTTCCAGATTTACTGCTAATAATGGAATGTGCCTCCAAGTGGGCTAGAAGCTTGTATAATAGTGACAGCTATACATTTGTGGTGTCTGCAGCTGTCCAAATCCACAAGGGAGAATAATCTATGCCTTAGGGGTGCTTTTTATATCTGTGGTTTGGCTTATTTGATCCAGACCAGACCAGGGAAGAAAGATTGTTGCAGTAAGCAAACTTTACGCAATGCAGCTTTCACCAGACTAGCACACTTCAACAGGAGTTGTAGTATGATGATAATGCAGATGTTTGTAATGTGGTTCGCAGTCTCAGTTTCAAATTGTTAAAAGCCTAATGTAAGATTACTTGCACAGAAATATTTTGGGGATATTACAGTGGGATTGCAGTGTAATAATAAAACTTGACTTTTCGTGGGTTAATACCATAGGTCAGAGAAATTTTGTATACAGCCAGAAATAACCATTACATTGTTTATCATATGCAGGTCCAACCAGCTGGAGGATAAGATTACACTGATCAAAGGCCGCATTGAAGACATCAAGCTCCCTTTAGAGAAGGTTGACATCATTATCTCAGAATGGATGGTGAGTACATACACGTACATAAATACACAAGGGCCAGTTTGTAACCAGTTGTTCTCAGTTATTTCAGATCCTGAGCATTGTGCTGGGTTCTTCTTAATGTAAGAGGTGCTTCAGCTAATAAGGTCACTGATTGAGACCAGACCAGGCCTCAACATGCAAGAATGCTTTTTATTCATCCCATCTAGTAGTCTGTGTGTGTGTGCGTGCGTGCGTGTGTGTGTGTGTGTGTGTGTGTGTGTGTGTGTATATACAGTGGTGTGAAAAAGTGTTTGCCCCCTTCCCCATTTCCTGTTTTTTTGCATGTTTGTCACACTTAAGTGTTTCGGAACATCAAACCAATTTAAACAATAGTCAAGGACAACACAAGTAAACACAAAATGCAAGTTGTAAATGAAGGTGTTGATTAGTAAAGGTGACAAAAAAATCCAAACCATCATGGC
>VUQK01035986.1:0-13104 GCA_015106715.1 Bujurquina vittata | reverse complement strand
CACATTACCCCTGTTTTAGCATCTTTGCATTGGTTACCTGTTTATTTTAGAGTTCATTTTAAAATTCTTTTATTTGTTTTTAAGTCTTTAAATGGCCTTGCTCCAGCGTACCTCTCTGAGTTACTGCACCCACACGCCCCTTCCCGCTCGCTCAGATTAGCTGATAAACTGCTCTTGGATGTGCCGAGGACTAAGCGAAAGCTCAGGGGCGACAGAGCTTTTGCGGTGGCCGCTCCTAAACTGTGGAACTCGCTGCCACTGCATATTAGACGGGCCTCTTCGCTAGCCTCTTTTAAATCTTCTCTTAAGACCCACCTATTTCAACTTGCTTTTAACCAGGATTGAGATGCTGGTTTTAGTTGTTGTGTATTTATTTCTTAATTAATTGTATTTAGTTTTTATTCTGTTGATTCCCGATAAACCATGTATTTTATTGCTTTTATTTTATAGTTTTTTAACCTGTGATTTTATTTGCACTCTTGTGTATTTTGTGTATTTGTGTATTTTGTTATTCAGCACTTTGGTCGGCACTTGCTGTTTTTTTTAAAGGGCTTTATAAATAAAACTGGCTTGGCTTGGCTTGGCTACAGTTTCCAAGTTTTTGTCATGAACATTGTCTATAAATGGAGACAGGAACCTACTCAGAGGATGATTCTGTATACACAGAGTTCGGGATCCCCCAAGATTTTAACCACATTTAGATGCATTATACTGGTAAAATGAAAAAAACTTTCTCAAGACTGACTACAATGATGTAAAAAATCTCCCAAAGCACCAAAAGAAATACATTTAGAGAGTAAACTGTTAACCATTCATCCATTCATCCATCCTCTTCTGCGGATCCAGGGCCAGGCTGCAGGGGCAACACTCTAAGCAGAGAAACCCAGACCTCCCTCTCCCCACCCACCTCCTCCAGCTTATCTCGGGGAACAACGAGGCGTTCCCAGGCCAGCCAATAGATATACTCTCTCCAGCATGTGCTGGGTCTACCCCTTGGCCCCTTGGTTGGACATGCCCAGATTGCCTCACCCAGGAGGTGCCCAGGAAGCATATTAGTAGTTTAAAGGCCAGCCTGATGATTATTAATCGCAATAGTCCAGCCTATTAGTAATATATGCATAAACTAGTTTGTAAATATCACTGAGACAGGATGTTTGTAATTTTAAAAATATTGCGCAAATGCAAGAAAGCAGTCCTACATATTTGTTTAATGTGCACTGAAGGACATGGATTCCTCACAGTGTTACTGGAGGCCAAGGTATCAAGTTAGACACCATGTTTGTAAGATTGGTAGGGGCGAGGACTATAACTCAGAGGTCATCAAGTCTTTTATGTCATTAAGACATTCCTGAAGTTTAACTAATTGGTGTGTGGTGTGGATAGAAGCTGGGTATCATCTGCATAGCAATGAATATCTATGGTATGCCTTCTAATAGGCACCCGTGGCTGTAGCTCAGGAGGTAGAGCAGGTCACCCACTGCTTGGAAGGTTGGTGGTTCGGTTTCTGGCTACTCCAGGCTGTGTGCCAATGTATCCTTGGGCAAGATACTAATAGCATCAAGTTGATCACCAAGTTGCTCTCCGACGCAAGCGTTGGAGTGTGAATGTTAGCGAATTAAAGCAGTTGGCTTAGTTACATATGGAAGTGCTTGTATGAATGGGGTAAATGTATTGTATAAGCGCTTTATAACTGCTCAGTCAGAGTAGAACTAGTCCATTTACCATTTAATAGTATTATTCTAATTAGAATAATCATTTGTATATTTTAAATAGAATTGGTCCCAGGACGAAATGATGTAGAACTCCATAATTAACTTTAGTGTGTAAAGAAGACTCCCCATTTACTGTACATGAACAAAATGGAGTCTATTAGATTCACACCACTGCAGCACAGTACCTTTAATACCTGTGGCATGCTCTAATTTTTGTAATGAAATAAAATGGTCATCAAACGCTGAACCTTCCCTTCAGCTTTGATGGGAGTCTAATCACCAAACAACTATTTGTAGTATCAATAAATCTTGTTCAATTTCTTGAAATGCTGTTGCTGTACTGTGATGAATTATGAAACCTGAGTGAAACTAAAGTCCTCTGAGGAAGGTCAGTTAACAACTTTTCTGTCATTTTTTTTATTTTTTATTTTAGATAAAAGGTTGGAGATTTGCCTATAAATAGCTTAGACAGCTGGGTCAAGTGATGGCTTCTTAAGTAATGATTAAATTACTGTAGGACTTCTTTCTTTTTTTGTGTATTTTATGGGTATTTTATGTACCGTAATGTACAGTTTCTATTTGTATAGTCCGTATTTTTCATCTATATTTTAGCACAAAGCAACAGACTTTACAGGGGAGCATTCACAATTTTGTTGTACCGTGTACAATGACAATAAAAGGCTATTCTATTCTATTCTATTCTATTCTATTCTATTCTATTCTATTCTATTCTATTCTATTCTATTCTATTCTATTCTATTCTATTCTATTCTATGTAGCAATGGGGTCTAATAAACAGGTTTATGTCTTGGAGGAATTAACTACTGAATTTAACTGAGAAAGATCAATTGGAGAGAAAGGGTCTAAACAAATATCAATAGCAGCAATGTCAGAGAGATGGTATGATTTTTTTTCTCTAATGGTTAAAATTGTATTTTAACTCTAAAAAGGGTTAGATGGATGATAGAGGACAACAAATAAAACTTGGGCTTAGAGGATTTTGACAATTAGTATAATTCATTTAAACTAACATATTCATCCTGCTGCAATCAGGTTTCTATAGGACAGAAAAATTATTAAATCATTTACTAACAGGGACAGAACAGAGTGATCTAATGTTTAATTATCCACATTTAACTGTTTTATTCTTTGGTGCAGTTCAGGATGCTATATTGTTCTTTCTTTGTGAACTTTTATGCTCAAGTCTTGTTTTTACAGACTTTTGGTTTGTTTTTTTGTAGTGTTGGAGCAGACACAGTACAGGGATGAGGTTTTGGGGTATGACAGGAGGAGAGAACCTGCAGAGACACATGTAAGCAACTCTGCTTCCTGGTCTCAACCCTGGATAGTCATGTTATAAATGATTTAAAAATTTGGCCAGAGTTCTAAAAATGAGAGCTACTTTAAGTTTTTACAATGTTTTTACAACAGGCGTCTAGTAAAAATGTGCCTAAAGATATTATGTAAATTGGTTCTTTGCTAAGGTGTCTATTTGTGTAGAGACAACACTGGTCTCTTAGGTGCTGTTTTATACTTGAATGATTCATACTGTAGGTCTGTATTAAGTGGCTTAACAAACAGAAAACATTCCTCTGAGAATGGTCGGGTACAAAGACTGAAAAAGCAGCCAATGTCCAAAGAAAAACTTTGCAAGCCTACATATTAGAGTTCTGAAACTTTATACATTTAAACCATAAAGGTTACTGGTCCATAACCTGCCAAGGGAGACATGGGAATGGCTCTAGATTGTCAGCAGATGAAAGTAAAATGAATTTAATTGATTGAATTGGTATGCTTGGTGACAAATAGTCTTATCTATTTTATAATCTGTTTTCTGGTTACACAAGACTTTAAAAAGTTACAACACAGTCGGTCTCCTTGGAAACAAAATATTTTAAAAAATGAGAAGTGGTTCAAAAATGTTTGCACAGGAGTATTGGTGATGTTGTGCTCTCATCAAAAATGCAGAATTAAATTGTCTGACATGTTCAGTTTTGAATTTATTCCTTTTCTACAGCAATTGTTACATGATACTGCATATTTATGTGAAAATACACCTATTTATTGGTATCATAATGTCAACGCATGTGTGTGTGTGTGTGTGTGTGCTTCTGTTTCTATTCCTGGCACACTTCTCAGTTCACATATGTGCGCGTGTGTGCATTTCATTAGAAATCAGTTTGATTTAAGGCAGTTCTTGGCTGCGCTCCACTGCTACTGCAAACGTCAGCAGCCTGGCCAGCTAGCTGAGAGGGATGAGTTGAGGGTGTGGGTGGTGAGGGGTCGGTTAGCAGATGGAGGGAAAAAGGTTGGAGAGCTTAAGGTAGGAAATGAAGAATAGGCTGGTGACATGATGAAGCGTTTAGCAGGGACATGGATGGGTGCAGAAATGAGGGAATCGAGAGCAGGATTTAGAAAGAGTGATGACTGGAGCTGCACACGGAGAGGGGGGAAGAGAGATGAAGAAAAGCTGAGAAATAATAACTCTAATCATATACCAAATACAGACATGATAAAATAATATATGGGCAAAAAACACAAACTAAACTAGTACTTAGTTGTGAGCTAAGGGGTCACTTCAAAGCACAAAACCTCCACAATTCAGTAACAACGTGTGATCCCAATTGACCTCTGTCAAATACACTCTTGCACAGTTTTCAAAAATTAATCAGTGATATAAACATCTTCAACAGGCAAACAGGTAGATGTGGGCTGACAGCAGAAAGCACAGTACTGTAACACTATGTGACAGGCTGTGGAGTCAGAGATAACAATGAGCCAGCACCCAGCAGGAAGGCAGTCTTTAATGAAGCCAATAGTTGGGCTGCCTTGAGAGAAAAGATGCTATTAGTATAGGACAGGAGTCTCTGCTACAGGTAGTTCAAGTTAAAAGGAAAAGAGGAGAGAGAAGAAGAGAGGAAATTTAAAGAGCAGATGAGTTCAAAAGTGATGACAGTGATGTCGTAGAGAGATCACAGAGTGATGCAACTGATCTAAAATGTACTTCTTTAGCCACAAGCATTTAGATGGGGAGTTACCGACTCACACTCAGATACTGAGCTCTTGAAACAATTGAAGCTTAAATTATTTAGTTATAAACTTCAGTTGACTTTTCCAAGAGAAAACTAAATAGATTTAACAAAAGAATCTGAATTCAGCATGTGATGCAATCTGAAAACTGTAGCTCTCTGCCATCTAACCGTGAATATTTCATTAGCCTATTTAAAGGCTACCAATCAGCGTAGCCAAGTGGTTTACACTGCACACAGTCACTGTGTAAGTATTAGATAAATGACAGACCTGAGGAGTAAGCTACGAAGGAAGTTCAACACACCCCAGCTTTCTTTGCTTTTGCTGGCTCGACAAAACCTAAAACTCCATCAAGAGATAACGAGCATCTCTTATCAGCTTTCTCCGTTAGGCCAGGCTTTCTGCTTCAGGCTCTCTCACAAAAAGTGGGTGTTTTCATAAGAAAAGACATTTTTAAAAAATCATTAATCTTAGGATTTAATACAGAGAGCGGTAAAATAGTTCCAATTAATACATTTGTTTTAATTTAATTTCTACAGTGACTGCTGCACATTAACGCTCTGAAACTTCAAACTGGATGCATTTAAACATTAAATGTTGCAGTCCCACAGCCTACTAAAGCAGACATAGAAATCACATTAATGTATTATCAGATAAAAGTGAAATTAATTTAACTGATTAAACAGATATTATTGGTGATAAATAACCTGATCTGTTTTCCAATCAGTTCCAGCAGTGTGAAACAGACCTAGCAGCAGATTGGAACAAAGTATAAAAATATAAAAAATAAAAAAAAGTGAACTTGTGTAAATTCTGGTGACCATGCGACACGTCCTCTAACTTTTAGTTAGTTTTATTTTAGTAAAAAGTAAGTAAAGTAAGTAAGTAAAAATGTATTTGTATAACACATTTCAGCAACAAGGCAGTTCAAAGTGCTTTACATCAAACAAATGTGCAATAAAATCATAAAAAGCATTAAAATATCAATCAAATCATCAAAACATTAGAATCATTGTACAAAAAGAGTCACCTTTGTGAGACAGGAAACTCTGAGTTCAGGTTCGACATAGCTCGCTAACCCATTAATCTTACTTTGCAGTACACACGTCGGCTGTGTACCCAAAACAAAAGCAAACAGTAGTTTAACAAATTAAGAATTCAAACTCAAAATCACTCTCACGCTTAAGTTTTCTTAATATGGCTCCAAGACACAGGTTGTCTTAAAGACTTTAATGATATTAGCGTGTATTGATAATTCAGATATAATTCCAAAGGTAGCAGGCCTATTTTTAAACAACAAATAACAACAGGACCTTGGAAAGACTGCTTAAAGGTGGGTTTGGCAAGTTTAGTAAATCACTCACTGGAAATATTGCAAGAACTTTTTTGCTCAGCCTATACAAGATGTTTTTTTTAATCTATGCTAGTGCATCAATGCTAGCAAAAATATTGTGCATTGTTCCAGTTTGCTGCACACTTTCACTACCACTTGGCAAGTAGTTTGCGAGCGTTTGCCAACAAGTTGGCAACTTCCATGCAAACTGTATGTGACCGTTACAATCTGTTACCAAACCAGTTGCAGGTAGGTTTGCAGCACTGTAAACTACCTCTTTTTGACCAATTTCATGCTACCAACAGCTAACAACCTCCAGCAACCACTCGCTAACTGGTCGGGGAATACATGCTTGGTGTACGGTGGTTGCCAGCTGGTCTCTGGGTATGTGTGACAGTGACCTAAACAGGTTACCTTACACTCAGTGACTGGGGAGTTGTGTGATCTGTATTGTTTACTTTTAATTTTTGTATGAATTGAAATCAATTGAGCTAATGTAATAATGAGAAAATTCAATTTGAAGAAAGTAAAGAAAACCTGCAATTTGAGTGTATCCCTTCTTGTTCACTCCTAGTGGACAGCCTCAGTCCATTTCAGATCTAGTGAGCACAGAACAGTAAGATGGTATCTTTGTTGTCATCTCTCCTTCAGAGTGTAACGTCTGAGAATGTAACCAGGGCTGTTAAGCCAGAGATGAACATATAATGGCATCCCTAGGTCGTAAGCTTCTTCTTCCCACCCTGCAATTGAAACGGCAGTTGTATTCATGGTGGCTTGACAGCCTCACACAATAGACACAGTAATGGGTGGGTACATTCCAGCATGCGCCACACACACGCATGCACACACAAAACAGAAACATATACAGGCTCGCTGAGACCACAGGCTTTCAGTGAACCACAACATAAAGATCATCATTTAGACTCCTGACTTCCCCTTCACAGGGAGCTTCAGACACTGATTATATGCTGTTTGTTTGCATATGTGCTTTTATGTGTGTTTATGTGTGAGACCAGAGAATAATTTATAGATAAAATGTCTGAAGTTAAAAAAATTGGAACACTTTGAAATTTTATCTGCAACCTGTTTTCCATCAATTCCTATAGCACCCACAAAACAAACATCCAAGAGTTTAATCTGGCCATAAGCAAAAAATAAAATGGTGTGGCCAACAGCCCTGTTTATATTTCTAATGCATTTCTATGTACTAGTCGAGCCACTGAGCAGAGGACGATGCCATGAATGCATCCAAACGTATAAAATGAAAACTCCAGATATCTGAAGATAAACAGAAATACGGATCCTTGGACTAAAATTAATACATATTATTATTAAAATCATTTGTGTTATTTTAAAAAAAGTTAAATTCTATTGAGAGCTAAACTTACATCAGACACATACCAGACAAGAAAAAAATTACCATCAACCATGCAGATCCAGTTCCTGTTCCAGTAATAGCCTCTGTGGAGAGCGCTGTCACATGGTTGAAGCTCAGCATGAACATTTATTTCCACTAGTATGGGGTTTCTCACTGACAGACTGATATTTAAAGTTGACATCTGATGAAGCTGTTGACACATTCAGCTAGTGCAATAGCACAGCAGGAGCTCTTAAACTTTTCTGTATTGTACTATTTTAGCTTTGTTTGTTGGTGTAATCACATTTGATCAGCGATCACAGCAGTATATATAGCAATGGAAAATTAATCAGTTATATAGTAATTCCCACACTGTGTTATTTGGCTTATATAGAGATACAAACAGAACAGAACAGCGACTGAAATGCCTCAAGGGTCAAGATGACAGGCGATCTTCACAGTTATGTCAGCTAGGCAGCCCAAACAGCAAAAGTCTGTCACACGGGAGTGTCCAGTCAAATGTTATCTATGACAGGTGTCTTGATAAAATGCCTTAATAAAATCTGGTGTACTCAGATTTGAGAACCTCGTGTCTTCATTTAGAAGGGAAGATTAATGTGAGTCAGCATGGAGTCACCATTTGACTCTGAGAATATAAATCTTGGTTATAGATGTTATATTTTCCATATTACTCAGACAATTAGACTATCAATCTTTTGAGTTTATGCTCTTAAAAGTATAGCTTTTACATAAAAGGGAGCATATCTTACTAATTTCATTTTTGGGCAACAAAAAAAGAAAACTGTTTAAAATCGCTCAAGAAACATGTTTTGCCTAAATTAAAAAGAAAATATGTATTTATCCAATATTTTACTTTCATGGAGCCAGATTTTCTTCTGATTTTTTAAAGTCATTTAGAGAAGCACTTCCAGGCTTCTGAAGGTCTCACATACGAATAATTAAAGCATAAAAAGGCATCTGGTTGAACCAATGAAAAATGCCAAAGAAAACACAGTCAGACAGGCATAAAATAGTAATTTTGTACCTACAAGGTGATTCCTTAAAAGCCAAAAACTTGGCATGGTGTGCAGTGGGCCCTTAAAAATTTTGAGGACACTAAGAGTCATGTCCTGAAGAAATCGGAAAAATATCCAACAAAGACCTGACACAGGACCTGAGAGATGCATCTGGCCCTTCAGTTGATCCATCTACTGTTCACATGAGCCTCATCAGAAATGGTCTCAGTGGAAGGGCGGCTGTCAAGAAGCCATTTATGAGGAAGGGGGGAAATGCCATATTATAAATTAATTAAAAACCTGACTTATGATAAATCCAAATTTGAAAATTTTATTTCAAATCATTATTATTATTATATACAGAGGAGGTCAGAAGAGCGGTACAACAGTCAGTTTCCACAGTCAGTTCTAAAGAATGATGGATGCTTTGTCATGGTTTGGGGCTGCATTTCAGACAGTGGTGTTGGGGATCTTGTCAAAATTGATGGAATTATGATGGGAGAAAAGTACCATCAGATTTTGATCCACCATGAAATAGCATGTGGAAAGCGTTTCATTGAGAGTAGCTTCATTTTTTAGCATAACAATGATCCCAAACACACTGTGAATGTAGTAAAAGCATACCTGGATAGAAAAATACACAATGGAACACTATCAGTCATGGATTGAGCCTGGACCTCAACATTATTGAAGCAGTGTGGGATCATCTTGACAGAAAACAGAATAAAAGGCAGCCAACATCCAAAAAAGAGCTTTGAATGACCTTCAGTTTTTTTCAAGAAGCCTGCAGAACTGTTCCTGAAGATTGCTCAAAGAAATGATATGGTAAATGCACTGGTGCTCATATAGCTCTTTTCTATTTGAGCACTCAAAGCACTTTCTTAGTGCAAGTGTCATTCACCCGTTCATGCACACATTGATGCAAGCACTTTTTTCTGTCCCTTTTGCTGGCCAGTAAATGGCCACATAAACACAATATGTTGTTATCATTCACTTGTACTAATTTAATTAACAACACACAAAGCAGTTAGTGAGCTTCAGGGTTGCTGGTGGACAGAACTAATCTTTAATCTAAAGCAAACCAGATGCTACTGCACCTTCGTGTTATGTTAGGATATTTTAAATCTTCTCAACTCACTCAATGCACGTTTCCCAAAATGACAAATAATTCACTTATTAAGTGTAGCAATGGGCTGGGAATAGCTGACCACCACTGAATGTATAATAGTATATGATTCTTGTGCTTCTTTGCTTGCTCCCTCTATTTATTTTTACCCCAGTTAAGCTCTTTTTTTCTGCCATCAGTAGACGTTGAATACACACGAGTGTGAGAGCATAAGAAAGCCACAGCTCACTGGCCTCACGTTCTTACCACTAACACTATGTTTGTCCGTAGAGGAAGGCCCAAATAGATAGTGCACAAGCCAAACTATACAAAGAGGACATCTGATGCAGAGTGCTAAGAATAAGGACATGAGTCAACAGGCCTGTTCCCAATATGAAGAGGGAGGCATCTGATAGCGACACATTTTACTAGAGAAGAAACAGAAGTTGGTCAAGAGGGAGACTTGGCATATCAGTGTCAAAATGGTGGAATATTACATTATCAGCTATCTCTAACAAGGTTGGTTACTAATCTGCATCTATAAAGGATATAAGTGTATCAAACAGAGGTAGATATCTGCCCATTTATGCTAAGTAACCTTTAGACACAGACTGTGAAGGCCTGTTAGTCAAATAAACCCAATAATGATGCTCCAAAAGCCACCACAAGAAGTCAAATTCAGCGAATTAGCTGTAAGGATGCCTTAGCATATAGTAGTGGTTCCAGCTGCCTGTGTCTGCACCCAACTGTCACTCAAAGCAGCCATGCATAACTTCAAGTCTGAATGCATTTTTAGCCATCCCAGCACCGTTGCTGTGCACGGGGGAATTGTAGCAGCTGTAAAGTTGCTGTTTTAACATAACTTTCTGCTTGTTTGAAACACGTAATATGAGTTGCTATCTGATCTTCTGTTCCCAAAGTCATAATGAAAGGCTGGACTGGGCTTACTGCTGATGTTTGAGAAAGCACCTGGAGTCTGGAGCAGATTTCATGAGGCATTGCACAATGATCTTCTTAAAAGCAGGTCAAGCTCATTTGAGACCACACACCCTGAGGAAGCACACACACAGAAGCACTGCCACACCCACCTTCTCATAGCTCAACCCCCCTGTTCAGGTCTCTATTTCCAGCTGCTGACCGGTCAGCAGTGCCTATAGATAGTAGCACACAAATCACTATCTTATTGTCAGAGAGAGAGAAACATTGGCCTGTGGTGTAAAGAGACACGGGACAGGGTTTGGCTTGGTTCTGTTTTTGTTTTGTTTTTTTAATGAAATTCACAGTGATTAAGCAAACAAAGGTGACACACACAACACACAACCACCCATAAACCACTCCTAAGTAATATTTTCCTCTCTTTTCCTGTTACCTGCTCATAACATCACTTTTTCTCAGACAGATGTTGAGGCTTTGCGTGCTCATCCCTCACTTTTCAGTTCACTGTCAAATCTTGGGTCACTGGAGACGTGTCTCTTCAGTCATCTTTATGCACCATCTCATCAATCTGTCCTTGGATATACACCTTGGTGTAGCCTTTTTTTTCTTAATCTTGGTCTCACTGTCATTCTCAGCCATGTCTTTGGATTTGTGTATTATAACAGAGAGAAATGGCACAAACAATTTGACCTAGTTTCATTTACTCAAAGCAGATTTGGCAGATGATAAGACTGATCTCTGCCACTGCTAGTAATCACCTATACAGAATAAAAATAGCACCTGGTCTCAGATGCTTTCATTAGTAGGTTTCCATGTAATACAATATGCACCCTGTTTACTTACTCCAATAAAGACAGAATTTCAGCAGGCTAGTAAATGCACAACAAATTACAGTATATAGCACTTTTCTACTCAATTTAAACACACAGAAAGCTTTTTTCTCTTGCTTTTTTCTATGCTTAAGCACTTTTAACCTAACTTTAACCTAAAATTCACACTCCCATGCATTGGGGCAACGCAGGATTTGGTGAGAAGAGCCAGGGTTCAAACCAATGACCCTCCTATTAGGAGACAACCACTCTACCTCCTAAGCCACAGCCGCCCTGATATTGTCTTAAATTGAACACAGCAAACTTACAAAGTTTTGAACCTCTAACCACAAAAATACATTTTTTTCTACACTGGAGACAGTCATTTAACATAAAGAATAAATAGACAACAACAGAACAGGTGAATGAACAGTTTCCTCCATGATCATGGATGGATGGATGGATGGATTGATGGATGGATGGATGGATTGATGGATGGATGGATTTTGTGCATAATCTGGCTACTTTTAGCATGCCTTTAGCTACTTCTTAGTGTGAACACATATGCCTGCATGCTGCATTGTGGGTAATGTAAAGACTGAAACACAGGAGGCTGTTCATTGTTCAGTTCATAACAACAGCATTGGTTTCTTTTAACCTTGACCACTGCTTTTATTGCAGTGATGGCAGCAGAAGTCATTTGAACTCAGCAAAGCAGTAAAAACACAAACCTTCTCATAGCTCAAAGTCTTGTGACTTTGGGAGAAATCACAAACATGATTTTCAGCATGTTGCCATAACTTTAATTTCACACAGTAATGTTGTTCTGGAGTTAGTGGAGTGAGTGACTCAGCAATGTAGCACCTGCTACTACATCAATCTTTTCACCAACTGCACCCATCAGATTTTGGGAACACATATTTTACCACCTCACACGCTTGGCCTCTATTCACAGTGTGCCCTCTGTCATGAGCCTCCCTGCCTTATAGCTGTCTGCCTTTCTCTCTCTCTCACTTTTTCTTTTTCAAATGGCATGCTGTGCCAAGTGTAAGTGATTCAGCTGACTCACAAGCAGCGTGGGTTGCCAGCTACCGCCCTCCACACTCCAACACACTTTTACTGAGAAACAGAGGCAGAATACACAACTAAGCAAAGAAAGAGTGAGCTGAATGCATGGAGGAAAAATATGACTATTATTAGCCAAATATATATTCTTATTTTCTTGGGGAAAAGGGGTTAAAGATTTATATAACCACACACTCAAGAACTCACACTAAAATCTTTTGCCCTTCTTCCTCTTTTTATGAATCTACTGAAACTTTACTCTGACAGAAGTGGGTACAGTTTATTAATTTGCTCCCCTGGGAACACCAAACTGAGTCATTCCTCCAATTACAACTGGGAGAAAGTAAACACAAAGGCACATAAAGGTAGGCAGAGAGCTCCCCTAGGGTAAGCCGTTGCCCCTTTTATAAAAGGACCCACATAATCATAGCATATCACACCAGAATACACAAAAGAGCACACAATCCTTGTTTCACACTAGAGAGACCTAATTCTGCCACTGAGAAATAGGGTCACACTACAAGGTTTTTGCTTTCTCTATTCCAGCAATTAAGATTATTTTATTATACAAAATGTAAGTAGGGCTTATAGTGTGTTGTATTATATATATATATTATTGTATTATATATATATATATATATATATATATATACACATATATATAAAACTGCAGCAAACAAATGATTAATTGGCAAATTATTAATTGGCTCTTCCAAGAGCACCACAGATGTCCTAGTATCA
>VUQK01035983.1:4330-22365 GCA_015106715.1 Bujurquina vittata | reverse complement strand
GTGATTTTCTGTGGAAATATGTTCAGACAGCAGAACTTTCAAAATGTTGATTTCAGTCACTTTAAATTAGTTCAGTTTGAAATCTTAAATAATTTTAGCCTCATCTTCACTCAAACATTCCCAGGATCCGACATTTTTCCATCAGTGAGCTTTTCCAACAAGGATCGATCATTGATCACTGATCAGTGCGTTCTGTGTCTAAAGCTTCATGCACATCAGTGTAACAGTGATGCTACAGCTGGAACAGGACCCTGAACTGGCCCCTTAAAGTGGGAGGGGTGTCATACTGCAAAGGTAAGAAGTTCACTTCTGTGTAACCTGAGGCCCCACAGTGCAGAAACACCCAGGACAAATATAAGTAATTAAGTTTTATCAGCCTGTGGTGCAGTGATTAGGCCTGATGAACATGTCTCTGCCCTGTGATGGACAGTCAGCATGTCCAGTGTGTCTTTGTCTCTCAGCCTATCACAGAGGCCCTCTGTGATCCTGACTCTGTGAAGAAAATGGATCAATGCATGATATCATTCCAAATGTGTGGATTTTCTTACGCACTTGTTTTATTAGTTAATTTAAAAACACTTAAAAGTCTGTCTGTGTTTAATGATCGTTCATCTAATCTAATAACTAAGGGAGGGTTCAGGGTCACCTGATCCAGCCCTAACTATAAGCTTGATCAAAAAGGAAGGTTTTAAGCTTAATCTTAAAAATAGAGAGGGTGTCTGTCTCCTGAATCCAAACTGGGAGCTGGTTCCACAGAAGAGGGCCCTGAAAGTTGAATGCTCTGCCTCCCATTCTACTCTGAAGGAACCACAAGTATGTGGAGAAGCAGCAACTCTACTTTGAGCCTCTCCTGAATGGCTGCACTCTTCAGCCTCTTTCTAAAGGAGAGGCCAGCCTCCATACAGCCAGTAGAGGTTTGGCTATAGTGCAAATTACAATACATAATCATCCTTACATTACACACCGTGTGACGTAAGGATGATCATGTGTTATTACTGGACTGGGCATTAAAAAGACTGAAGATGTTTCTAAGTGCATCGCCCTTACTGTAATATGTAGAATAAAAGCGCAACATAATTCTACGTGCAGCTGGTGTGACCGTGACTTTGAGAATGACGGATCACTTGACCACAGTCAGCTCACCTGTGCAGGTCTCCCATATCCGTCCCACCAGACGGGAAGGAGACACACGGGTTTACCTCTGATAGCAGCGAACAGGTCCTCCCACCTGTTTTCAATGTCCACTTTTTATTTGGCCATTTTGGGGGGTCAGGCAGCTTAAATATCGCTGTAAAAAGTGCTGATCAATGTGTCATTGGCAACACAGAAAACGGGTTCGTACACAGGTCTTGGCTTGTTGCAGTGCATTGTGGGATTTGTAGTATAAGTGATGGGAGTGTTATTTACCAGCAGGCCATTTATCATAACCATATGAAATGATCTCGCAGGTTGAATATAATTATGTCTTAGTCTGGAACTGGCCTGCGGGCCAGACCCAGTATATGTCTACACTGATGTAGACATACTGAATTTGTCATCTTCTATCTTTGTCACCAACAGCCGGTCCCAGCAGATGACTGCCCCTCCCTGAGCCTGGTTCTGCTGGAGGTGTCTTCCTGTTAAAAGGGAGTTTTTCCTTCCCACTGTCACCAAGTGCTACTCATAGGGGGAGGGGATGGAGTCTTGTGATTATTGGCGTGTTCTCAGTATATAAAGCGCCTTGAGATGGCTGTTGTTTGGATCTGGCTATGGTGATTAAACCATAACTCTGCTGATGGTTAGTTCAGCTGTCAGTGAGGCTGTGCATCAATAGCCATACGACAGCAGTAACCACAGAAACAAGTCTTAAAACTCTAAAGAGTAAACCTGCACTTTCATAAACCACCATAAAACTAACTGATCTGATTTTAAGGACAAAGGAAAGCAGCTGTACCTGGCAGGAGTCAGTTCCTCCCTCCAGGTATCCTGCACAGATCATCCAGGAGGAGATTACGCCAGTGTAAACCTCTGGTCTGTTGCAGTTCTGGTTGGAGATGAGTGGTACCATGGCTGAGCGCAGAACCACACTAGTGTCTCCTGGAAAAAATTAATGGATTTTAACCATTATTATGTGCCCCCAACACACACACACACACACACACACACACACACACTGGCAACAAGTAAAGCTCTGGATGTCCAGACTCACCATCTTCCTCTGTTGCGCCCCAACCAGAGATCCAGCACAGGGTGCCCTCCTCAAACTCCTCTCCATGGCCCGGCAGGCAGATGGGCTGCACAGAGCCTGTGGAGGAAAGTGTTACCAAAGTCCCAGAGTAGCACACACACTGGCCACAGTGATTCACATAAAGCATGCAGCAGGGGCAGAGCTGAGACTCAGAAAACAGATCTGGGAGGAGAGGCGGGGGGAGATTATTATTATTTAAAAATTTGCCAGACATGAAGTGCACTCCAGAATGTGACTGTACTGTGCAAAGGTTTAAGGCTATAAAGTTCCAGTGAGGATACATGAACCAAAGAATGCCACCAACAGTTTATACACAGCTCAGAAAATGAAAGGAACACTTCAGGTCTCAATGGGGGAAAATCCTGCTGGATATCCTCTGATATGATCTGGGTAATGTGTTAGGAATGAAAGGATGCTGCATCTTTTGATGGAAATGATCCATCTACAGAGGCTGAATTCAAACACACCCCAGAAATCTAACTGAACAAAAAGGATGCAGCAGATGGAACCTGTTTTTTTGTTGCATTTTTGGCCACAGCAGTGGAGGGAGACAGGAAATGAGGGGGAGACATGTGGGCAAATTGGTGATGGGCCGAGACTCAAACCTGCGCTGCCCACACCGTGACGCAGCATTTGTATGTGGTCACCAGCTTTGAACACTAAGCCACCTGGGCGCCAGGCTGGAACCTCTTTAATCAGATTTCACTGCAGCGTCTTAAAGTGGTCCTCAAGAGTTTGTGTGGCCTCCATAATTTCCCATACTTAGGTGTTCTGTTGGATTTGGGTCAGCGTCAGTCAGCGGTATCGCTTTCTTCATCCTTCAGGAACTGCCTGCAAACTCTCAGCACACGAGGGCGAGCCTCGCTCCAGGAGGAACCAGGACCCACTGACAGGCCAAAGGTCTCATCCTGATGGCAGTCAGGGTGCTGCCTGCAGACGTCTGTGTGGCCCTCCATGGAGCTGCCTCCCAGGCATAGTTGGACAGTAACAGAATACTTTTACTTGAGTACTGTACTTAAGTACATTATTTGAGTATTTTTACTTTACTTGAGTATTTATTTTTTGGTGTACTTATGACTTTCACTCCACTAGATTTCTAGGAAGCTCGTCGTTATCCTTTTGGCTCAGCAGAGCTTTGTAGCTTTGTCTGTTGCTGTTTTTATTTAAATGCAGCGGTGGGAAGTAACAAAGTACAAATACTTCGTTACTGTGCTTAAGTAGATTTTTTTTGGTACCTGTACTTTACTTAAGTATTTATTTTTCTGACTACTTTTTACTTTTACTCCCTACATTTTTACCCAAGTATCTGTACTTTCTACCTGCGATTTGGAATTACGCCACCGTCCACTTGAGCTTTGATTCAAACAGAAAGCAGCGATGGAGACGGTCGGAGAAGGTCTAGCAGAGAATCCACCGCACCCATGGCCAGATCTCAGCTCCATGTTTGTAGCGATGGGAATTCCTGCTCTTTTCAGTGAGCTGGCTCTTTCGGCTGTCCTGTTTCTCCTTCCTGATATGACCTGCCCTGTTTTGTTCTTCTAGTTGCACTGATGGGTGAACAACGTGTATGTCTGCAGGTTGTTTGTGGAGACTGCTTGATATTACATTTGAAATTTGCAGTCTACACTCTGTCTATCACATTAATCCTTTAACGCCAGGCGATCGCCGCTGAAGCACCGGTTAAAGAAAATAAATAGCTGTGCTATCTTTTAATTGTGTTTTTATGCTGAAGTTTTTACAGGTGCTGCAGACTGAACCTGCTCTCTCAGGGCTCCAGTGGTGGACCTGCAGTTCTGCTATTCTATGGTGCCGATCAGCCTCCACCCTGCAGGGCAGTGAGCACAGTGCCCACTAGAGGACGTCGGGCCCTCAGGCCGCCCTCATGAAGTCTGTTTCTGATTGTTTGCTCAGAGACATTCACAGCAGTGACTGCTGGAGGTCATTTTGTAGCTCTGCAGAGCTCATCCTGTTCCTCCTGCACAAAGGAGCAGATCCCAGTCCTGCTGATGGGTTAAGGACCTTCTACGGCCCTGTCCAGCTCTCCTAGAGGAACTGCCTGGAATCTCCTCCATGCTCTGAGACTGTGCTGGGAGACACAGCAAACCTACCAATGGCACGTATTGATGTGCCATGCTGGAGGAGCTGGACTACCTGTGCAGCCTCTGTAGGGTCCAGGTATGACCTCATGGTACCAGTAGTGACTCTGACCCCAGCCAAATGCAGAACTAGTAAAAACCAGTAAGAATAGATGGAGGGGAAAATGTAAGTGTCCTCCAGCTGTAACACCATTCCTGTTGGGGGGGGGGGGTCTCATTGTTGCCCCTCTAGTGTTAACATGATGAACCCCAAAGCAGCTGAAACTGATTAACTGAGTAAAAAGTGCTCCTGCAGGTTTCTGAGCAGTGTATTCACCAGTGAATCAGTCAGTGTCGCTGTTTATTCAGTGTGATTATTCTGATGTGTGCAATGTGCACTTTTATATGTAGTAAAAGAGGTGGCAGCAGTGATGCGTTCACTTGCTGTTGTACATAGTGAAATGCATTTGTAGAGTTCTATAGTTGTTCCTGTTCATACTGAAGGATGTTTGAGCAGTTCAGAGCAGTCTGTGCTGAGGATACGTTCTAACAAAGATGTAGGAACTTCAGGAATATGAAAGGAATTTTCAGAGCGATGGTGAGAATGTGAAGCTTGAACTGCCCAAATCTGGACTGCATCTCATGAGTGTGACACTGCATCTGCTAGCTGAGGATACCCGGGAGGCTTTGACCTGTGATTATATGGGGAATGTTGTGGAGAAATAAAGGGTGCAGTCAGTGAGGCCTTGAAGTAAACTGATACCATTAACTTGGAGTGGTTTGGCCAGCTTCATCAGTGCGATGTCATAGTCGAGTCCTTTGGGTCGGTAACCAGTATGGTATACAATTCTCTCAACAGCCAGAGCCTGGGCCCCATGAAGTGGCTGCTCCGTCAGCCCCACGTGGACTGCCCACATGGAGGAGTTTGAAAACCTGAACAGCAAAGATCATCAGCACACAGCAAATATTGTTAGTTCAGTGTTTCCACTGTTACTCCATCAGCTCATTGTTCATCTGCAGATAATATTCCTGATGTTGCTGTTTTAGAAACTGCCAACAAGGTGTTTGGTGTGTGCTATGGACTGATGAAGGAAGACAAGGAGACTTGGTGGTGAAAGGAAGAAGGAAAGCATTCAAAGGAAAGGTGGGATAGTCAGGGAGATGAAGGAAGGATTGCTTCGGGTCAGGTGTGTGATGGAAATGTGGAGATTCTTCAGCGTGACAGTCGATAAACATGGAAGGCATCATGTCTTTATATGATCTATATTATAAAATATTAAATATATAGTAGCAGCTGTGCAAGGAGTGTTCTGACTGTAATCTTGTCTCTATGAATGATGACCGCTGTTGTGATGTTTCTAACATTCACACACATTCACACTCCGATGAGCATTCAGGATCTTGCCCAAAGATACTCTGGCACGCAGATGGGAGCAGCCAGGAATCAAACCATCAACCCTCCGACTGGTAGCTGACCTGAACCACAGCCACTCCACGGTCGTGTCAGTGGGGACAGCCAGCTGGAAACACTGAAGGAGGCTGGGAAAGCCATGTACAGCAGGGTAGTTCTAATGAAAACTAAACTAAGAACCAAGAAATGAGTTTGTGAAACGATAGAGAAAATGTTCTTTGTTAGTTTGGTAAAAGTGTTTGCCTGATGATGCTTTGATGCACATGTTTACTGAGACTTTGGATCTCCATGAGTCCAGCTTTCACGGGATTCTGCTTTTACTGCAATACCTGTACTGAGTTTATCCAAGCCTGCCCTCCCCCCTGTAATCACTAAACCTCTTCAAGTTGAACTGGAAACAGAAAACTGTTATCCCAGCTTCACAGGCAGGTGAAGGATGGGACTGATCATCATGCTGAGCTGACACGAGCAGTTTAGCTCCTCCCACTGGGCAGCTCTAAGCTGTGATGACCTCACCTGACTGTGTGCATTATGTAAGAACTGATGTGTGTGTACCTACGTGTAATGTATGGAAGTTACAGAATGAGGGTCTCATGTGAGCAAACCCAGCCACCACTATAGCCTGAATGTGTCTCATTATGTCCAGTGTTAATTGTGTTTCTCTGTTGTGTAGTTGTGTGTGTCACTAATGCTGCTAAGGCCGATTGATCATCTTTTGTCAGCACACTTGGTTCAGTGTACTACAGCCTGCTTGTCCTTCACTCCTGATTAGGTCCCAATTTATCATGCAGATCAGCGGTTCCCAAAGTCAAGAGTACTGCAGCCCACTTAAAACCTACAAGATCCCATGGGACCCCTCCCCCCGGTCGTCTGATAGCGCTGACCGTGACCTGGCTAGAAGTCTATCTTCACACAAAGCACTTTATGCAACAAGAAACTGATGCAGTTCCTTCAAAATTTGATTAAAAAACAAACACACAGACTGTTTGCTATAAATTGCTAATACTACCAGTCATGTGTAAAGTGCTAATGCCAAAATGTGACCCACCTGCCACTGAGACACACACTGCCACACAAGAGCTGTCAATTTAGGTCAGAGTAATGAGTAATATCACAAAGTAACCATCTCCTATTACTGGGTTTAATTCACTTTTTATATAAATAAATACGTGTATATAAATATGTAACTATGTATACTTGAGTAATTTCAAACAGTAGCACTGTGGCTCTCTTACAGTACCTTCGTGGCTGCCACCCACACTTTGGAAACCACTGATATGTGGTGTGAATTTTAAATTCAAACCTTTATTTAAGCAGTAAGATGAAGAAGATGTTTCAGGTTAAAAAGGATATTTTGCCTCTGTTTAGTTTCTCACAACACACCAGCAATATGAT
Source organism: Bujurquina vittata (assembly GCA_015106715.1). NCBI lineage: Eukaryota > Metazoa > Chordata > Actinopteri > Cichliformes > Cichlidae > Bujurquina > Bujurquina vittata. The sequence continues at coordinate 15,257 of VUQK01035983.1, read as the reverse complement.
TTGTGTACGACACACAGCGGTGACCCTGGTTAGATTATTAGATCTGTCGTTTGAGCCATTTTTGTAACTGATGCATCTATGAGATCAATAAATAATCAAAAGGATTAAGATTCTGTGCTAAGTTGATATGTCTGAACGGAAGGCATCAGGTTTTGTTTTTATATAATCCTGCATTACAAGATATACTGTACAAGCTATCTTTCGCATGGAATGTTCTGACTGCATGCTGTGACCATGGTGGGCGGATAGATACAGTGTGTCTATAAATGATTCTGTTATTCTTTGTAAAACCATGCAGACTGCTGTTGTGCTCCAAACTGCTGCTTAAGCATTTGCAAAGGCAAACTCAAACCTCACAGAGACAACCTGCTGCTCCGTTACAGTGGCAGAATGATTAGAATTAGTAAGGGGGAACTGAGCGCTGCTATGACGATGAAGAACAGAACAGCAGGTGGTCTAGATGGCTTACCTGTGGAGGTATGCATCTAGGGGAGGGGGCAGTGGACTTTTTGTCCAGGCTGTTGAAGAGAGTGAGAGGACGCCTGAGGAATGGACAGGAAGTGCACTGGTACTGATTTTGAAGGACAGTGGTGTGCACGCCGTAGTAACTACAGAGGGATAGAGTTGATGAACCATACCATGAAGCTATGGAATAAGTTGTTACAGCTAGGTGAAGGAGAGAAGTGAGCATCAGCATCAGCAGGATGGCTTCATGCCAGCACTGCAGGTGTGATGTTTGCTTTGAGAGTGCTGCTGGAGAAGGATCGAGAATGAGCTGGACTTCACACAGCCCTGGATCACCCGCAGCATCCTAACACACGTTAGGATCAGTTAGCTTCCACAGCCTGGGACCACCTATCCTGCCTGGGACCATCGCTGTGCTCCTGGATCAGGTGGTCAGAATAGGACCACAGTACATCATTCACACTGGTCCTGAGCACAGGCACACCACAGGAATGTGTGTGAAGTTTGTAGTAGATACCACTGTAGTGGGTCTCATAATGATGAGACTCACTACACAGAGGTCGTCCAGGAAGGCAGAACATGCTCCTCTCCTTATACCTGGGAGGAGGTAGAAGAGGTGATCATCATTAGGTTCTTGGGCATTCACATCACAGCTGACCTGACCTGGGCCTTGAATACATGTCATCTGGTAAAGAAGACCCAGCAGAGGCTCCGTTTCCTCAGAAAGCTTCAATGGGCTGAGCTCTGCTGCAGGCTGCTGGCAAACCTCTGCAGAGCCACAATAGAAAGCATCCTGGTCTCCACGTGACAGTCTGCTATAGCAGCTGCACAAACAGGGCAGAAAGGACTTGGCCCGGGCAGTGAGAACAACAAACGATTGTGGGAAATCCTCACAGATCTGCGTGTCCAGAAGAAGTCCAGCTGCATTGGTGCAGACTCCATCCAACACGGTCAACTGTTTATCCCTCAGCCTTCTGGAAGAAGGTGGAGGTCCATAAAGCAGGGACCACCAGACTGCGGGCAGCCTCTTTCCCAGAGCAGTGAACCCTATCACCCCTCTGCGCACACACACACACACCATACCTTAAAAGACTGAAGACATGCACACAACAGCTGCACTTTACAACATGCAGTACAACACTACTGTTTCCCTGCTGTCTATGTTTACATGTGTTTTTGTATGTGTTTTAAACCCTGTTTTAAGCAGAGAACTCATTTAATCATTAGTCATTATTAATCTGTCTCTCTTCCACCTCTGAGCCCCAGGCGGTCACAGCAGATACCTGGGGTCAAACATTCAAAGCAGTGGACAAGACAGGTGAGGAGAGTGCAGGTAGAGTGGGGTGGGTATCAGGGAGGATTTGGAACAGATGAGCAGCCAGAAGAGTGAAAGAACATTTACAAGATGGTAGTGAGACCTGCGGTGATGCACGCTTTGGATATGGTGGCACTAATAAAAAGGCTGGGCTGAAGGGGGCAGCTTCAGGGATGCAGGATGGACATGAGCATGTCAGAGGGACCGTTCAGGTTTGGAGACAAGGATAGAAAAGGAAAATTTGGACATGTGCAAAAGAGGGATAGTGGATAAACTGAGCAAAGGATGCTGCAAACGGAGGTGGCAGGCAGGAGGAAAAGAATGCAGTGAACACAATGAAAACCTGTGTTCAACACTGGAAAGCATTGTACCTACAGTATATAAATAGAACTGAATGGAGTCGGTTTGATCAGTTTCCAGGTTCCACAAATCTGGATGTATTAAGCAGAACTAGATGTAGAACATCTGTGTGTGACTGACTCACCCATACACACAATGCGCTGCAGTGAGGATCCAGGATGATGAAATTATGGAACCTCCACACAGGTGTTCATTCCTGAAGTGGAGGCTGACCTGCCAGGGGAACTGGCCCCATTTGGCGATATCACCTCCAACAATACGTGACTTATACTGAGGCCTGGAACCACAGTCTGAGGACGCAAGCAGTTAATGTCAACACCAACCACACTGACACACTACCTGTCTGTCTTTGGCCACCTCATTCGTTTTGCTCATAGCCAGCACCTGATAGGCATTGCTACTGCTAACAACTGTCACACTGGATTCAAGACCAGAGAAAAAGGTTAGTGCTGTGCTGGAAACAAACATGAATTTTTGCTGACAATGGTTTTCATGGTGTGTGACACACACACACACACACACTTCCATCTTGAACCACCCCCGGTTTCTTTCATTTCTTTCCATGTTGCTTCCAAGCAGCAACAGTTTTCCAGGTCTCCAGGTGTGCCTTTGGACACTGGCTGCTGGGACTTACAGACAACCTGTAAGAACCTATTTTAATTTAGTTACTAGCAGCCTGTTTGTTCACATTTCTTCTTTGAATCTACAAAAAAACGACAAAGATAGTTTGACAGCCCTAAAATGCATCAAAAAGGTGATTCCCAAAGAGCTGCTAGCTGAAAACTTATATCATGTATGGCTTGGCATGATGTGCTGCATGTCCTGAAAAAATGATAGGAAACTGGACAAATGGAGGACAAAAGAAGATGTGGCAGGCCTGAAAAACTATCTAGAGCAGATAAAAAGTACCTCAAATTCATGTCCATAAGAAAAACTACTAAGACCTGACACAGGACCTGAGAACTGGACCTTCATCCATCCACTGTTTCTGAAGCCTCATTGGAAATGGTCTCAGTGGGAGGGCGGCTTTCAAGAAACCATCGAACGCATTGTTATTATTAAGGAAGGGAAACAGGAAGAAAAAGCTGAGGTATGCCAAATGACGCAAGAACTGAACAGAAAATCAGTAGCAAAGGGTCTGACGGAGCGATGAATCCAGTGTTGAAAGCTGTGGTTCAATGAGGAGGTCGGGAAAGCGCTTTGACAGTGAGTATCCGCACAACGCGGTGGAAGCTGCTTTGGAGCTGTATGTCAGCAATACCATCAAGAAAGTTGTGGAATTTTTCAGCATATCAATGATACCAAACACTGCAGTGGACAGAAAAACCATCAGTGTGGCTCAGGAGGTAGAGGAGGACACCTACTAATTGGATGGTTGGTGGTTCAATACCTGACTGCTCCAGACTGGGAAAGTATCCTTGGGCAAGACACTGAACCCAGAGTTGCTCCCAACGTATTCAGTGGAATTTAAATGTTGGATAGAAAACACTTAATTGCTACTTGAGCACTATATGAGAAGCGGTCCATTTAGTCATATCGTGGATTAGGCTCATCAGACCCCAGACCTCAAAGTTATTGAAGGATTGTGGGGTCATCCTGATAGAGAATGGAACAAAAGGCACATGACATCCAGAGAAGAGCTCTGGAACGTCCTTCACGAAGCCTGGAGAACTGTTCCTGAAGACTGTTTATAGAAGTTACCAGAGCATCATTATTAAAGTGAGGGGTGGCTCAAGATTTTTGCACAGCTTTCTCTGTAGGTGTATACATACACATATCCAATCAAATATCCCTGCTTGCAGAGTGCTTTCTCACCCAGACATCTGAGAGTGGTCACGAGCCCTGAGTTGCACTGCGTCTTACTGTGGGGGAGATGGAATCACAGACCAAATGGAAGCTCAGAAAAAAAATGGACAAATACAAAGAGGCAACACTGAACTGTTGACAACAGCAACAAAATGATGGTGCACTGGCTAACCGGCTGAATGGCATCTCTTTATTTCCCAACCCCTTCCTCCAAAGCCTGTTATGTAAACATTCATTTCCGTGATTCATGTTCAGTGATGATCAAACCCACGGCCACACAGCATCAAAGTCGGTAACTCCCTTATGCACTACTTAATTTATTTTGCAATAAGTTGTTTGGTTGGTTTAAATGCACATATTCTATTTGTATGCACACACATTTAGTTTTATGTATGCGTTTTTCTCAACCCATGGTTCATTTTGTTCATGCTTCTGATAATTTTTTTTTTCTTCTTTACCTATACTTACCGCTTGTGATTCCTGGGAGTTACCTGACTAAAGATGCTGGCCAGGGCTGAGCACACACAATGGACTAATTGGACTGCACCACCAGTTCCTGCTGGAGAGGGGGGATTTGGATTTTCTTTAGCTAAATAAGCTTTTTTCTCTTTAAGTAAATATTTGCATTAAAAGTTTAAGATTTTGCTTTGGGTGGTTAGTTGTTTAACAAACTCAGCTGTACTGTGATGTTTAGTTTAGTTGGTGATTGTGTTCTGTTTAGTTACCCCTGTTGTGTGTATTAATGGTCTGATCAGCAGTGTATATATACCCCTTGTGTGTCATTTCTTTGTTAGGGTCAGTAATGTTTTGTTTGTTTGTTCAGTTTTGCCTGAGTTCAGTTTTGTTTCTTTGACCTCTTTTATGAGCTTGGGACTTTTGTAATATAAATGTTTGGGTTAAAATAAAAACCCTATTTTTCTAATAATTGCTGTGACTCCTCCTATTTTTCAACTTGGTCCCCCCACAGTCAGTCTATTTACAAGCCTTGTAGATTAATGTGAAATCATTTTTTCTACTCTAGCAGTTTTAGCTGGGTGGGCCATACGGCACCTCACTGTGTACTGGTCCACAAAGTCATGGCAACAGTCCCTGGAGAGAATGCGGCAGAGTCCTATATTGGGTTTCTTTGGGTGTGATAATGAGACAGAAGCAAGAGTCTTATTGTGGATGATCAAAAAATGTGCGTCCATGCTGCCCCAACTTGCATCTTAGATGCTGCTACTGTGTGTTGGACTCTCTTCAGGGCACTTTTCCCCATCCTGCAACTTGTGTCCTATTGGTTGAGGGATTTCTGCCTCTATAGATTCAGTGCTTAGGGCAATGTTCTTGTGCCTCCATGACCAGAGGCTCTGTGCTGTCCTTTAGTCTACCTTTTTCTAGGCACTGGTAGAATTTTTCACAGTTCTGCTATGTGTAGATGGTACATACTTCCTGATGTATTCATGCATGACCCTAATTTAATCCTACACGGTGGCTCTTTCCATTAGCCAAAGAGCATCAGGGTGCTTTTTTGCGTGGAATCCTCTTCTTGTGGCCAGCTTATTAATCTGCGTACCTGATAACCAGCAGGTGGCTTTGGATCTCAGTACCTTGTGGATTTATTTCTGAATATAAGAAAATAACCCCTTTGTGTATCTAAATGAAAGAAAATTTTGAACAATCATATGGTTGAAAAAGAGTGAATGAAGTAATGGACAAGCATGAAATAATGGGTTATTTTTCACAGATTTTTATAAGGGTGTGTTTTCACCAAATGTCATGATCAGTATAAAATGGAATAATGCCATGCTGAGTTGCTGTCAGTGACAGTGCTCAGATCTACAATGCATTGAAAAGAACACGTTCACTATTAGTAGCAAGATTATGAATCAAGAAAATAACATTAGTGTCCTGCTGGAATATTTTATAATGAGATGCTGCATTCCACACAAAAACTGAAAGGGTGTAAATGAGTAAACGCTAAGCAGAGAGAGATGATAACAAACTGGTAAGAATATTTGAAAAAAGCAGATGTAGAGTATAACAAATACAAAATCAGAAGTCAAATAATTGAGTATGAAAGAAGAAAACAGACCTGCTATTAGAGCAACATCATTTCTAGAATCACCCTCCTGCACGTCCTTCTCCTTTTTTTTCATTGCCGCTTGATCTGTAGAGCCAGAAGTGACTTTTTATGAATAAATGTATGGAAAGTTTAGATTAGTGCCATCTTTACCACATACAATTGTAAAATTGATGTATGCTATTACTATTATCATCAAATAACATTTCTCTAAAAAAGAAACACGTTATTCTGTAAGTTTACCGCTTGCATGTAAGATTGTTTCCTTTCCTTAATCTATCACACATAGATATAGGTGTGAAAATGTGCCACTATGAGATTGCTCTTTGATTTGGAACATTTTAAATGCATATAAGTCTATAGCCTTTACTTGAAAACATTATAAATAGTTTAGAATAATTGTTGCTGATAGCTGTCCCAGGTGTTAAGAGTTTTCCATGTTAAATGTGTTTGTCACTTTCTGACTGCTTGTCCAGTAGATGTTTTTGTATTACCTTGTAGGTTGTGGGATGCGATGGAGTCTGACAGCGCTCGACAGTTGGACTGCACCAGTGGACCCCGGATGGTGACCAGTGAACTTCCTCGATTCAGCAGCGCTGCTTTCAGAGGAGCCACATGATTAAACTGGACCGAAGAGAGACAGCCCATGAAACCCTCCGAACCTACTTGAAATATTTCTTCTTCAAAGTTGTCTCTTCCTACAGAGAGAGGATTTGTGTCATTAATAATATTAGCTTATAATATTTATCCATGTGTTTATGTCACTATGCAAAGTAAAAGTGGGAACAGCAGAATACATCATCTTTGTGGTGGAGCAACAACTGGCAGCAGCCACCTCAAACAACACTCCGCACTGAGTGCCCAGCTCAACAGTACATAGTAATATTCCTTTGGGTGGGGCTGTCTTATCCCAGGTGTCATATGGTGAAGGGGGGGGGGGGGGGGGTCTGAACAAGACAAGTGATTCTCATGCCGTGTTTCCATTAGTACCTACTCAGCACGGCTCGACTCAATTCAGCACCATTTGTAGGCATTTCCATTAGTACCTGGTACTAGATGCTTTTTTAGTACCCACTGAGCTGGGTTCCAAGCAATCCGAGGCAATCTAAAAATGTGACGTTGAAGAACAGCATGCTACTGATTGGCCAGGGAGTGTTGTCACTAGCTCAGTCATGAGAGCGCCATTTTAAAAACCCAACAGCGAGAAAATGGAGGCACACAAACCACTGGAAGGCTCGGTTGAATGCCCAAGGCAGATTATAAAATGGAGGAAAACTAAATTGGGAAAACTAACTAGGAACACAAGGAGCACGGGAAACATGGGAAAAGAGCACAGCAACGGTGACAAGAATGAGACAAGAGACATGGGGAAGAAAATGTATACACAAAGTCGAACCCTGTGAAACTCCATAATTAACCTTAGTGTGAGAAGACTCCTCATTTACATGAACAAATTGGAGTCTTGTAGATAAATATGATTCAAACCACTGCAGCGCAGCACCTTTAATGCCTATTGGGTGCTAATAAAATCATTTCTAATAAAACATTGTAGTCAGCAGTATCAAATGCTGCACTGAGGTCTAGTAGCACAGAGATGAGTGCACTATCAGAGGCATAAGAAGATCATTTTTAACCTTCACTAATACCCCTCCTCGAGGAAGAGTCTTCCTGATTCATGAAATAGGTAAGCCGGAGGTCCAAGTCCTTGTTTAGCAGTTTCACAGCAAATACTGTGACGTAACAGATAAGAAAACGTAACAGGGAACAGAGAAAACTGAACAGACTATAAACTATGATCCAAAAAGAATATAAATATATCGACACAGCACCGGGTGAGAATACATTTACATTTCCTGCACTGCTACACACTCAAAGTACACAACAAAATGTATTTAAGGGCAAAAAAAATTGGATTTTGCATGATTTGTCCCCTTTAATAGCAAAGCTCAACAGCAAAATGAAATGTATATCACATAGAGCAACAGAAACAAGCATTAAAACTCTGCACTGTTTTCTGAACATTTAAAACAGTGCCTATTAGGTCAAGTTTAAAGTAGAATATATGGCTAGTCAAACAAAAAACAGCCACAGAAGGTTTGGAATGACTTGTGACTTGAAAGATGGAAGGAGACAGATTTAGATCAAATACTAGAATCAGACTTGATCAGATGTTATCAAACCCAAAACTGAAATACCACACACATTCAGGCATGTGCTGTTTATGTGGTTCTTTCCATCTTTGCCTGCATCTTGTGCACAGAACATCACTGTGGCTCCATTAAAGACTCTCCTCTGCTGCAGCATTGAGTATAGATACATGATATTCATATCCTTTGATGTTGATGACGTCTACATATCTGAAGCTCAGTGATCTCAGAGGACCAAGTGTACAATGGAAAGGAAATAGTTGCAGGAAATGATTCAATCTGTTGACTCAACCTTTTATCAGGGAAAGCTTAATATAATGAAAGAGCTTACTGTTGACTTTGCCCAATGTCAGGGATCTGATTAAGATCAGCTCTGCATCAGATGACAGCGTGTACTTTCTGTGGATGTCCTGGTCGATCTGGTGGAGTGAGACGTAATCAAAGAAAAAGCCAGTTACAAGAAATCTAAACCAAGACAGCAGCAGTGCACTGCCAAGCATAAGAGATTGTGTTATCGACTGCTTCGCACAAACCACTATTAGCCCACAATTAGCTTTTAAGTGCTTCAGCTCTTCCGGTTTCACATCAATATGTTGACTCAGATGTTGAGTGTGATACAGATTGGTCAGTGGGAGACTTGTGCTCAGAACCAAGCATCTATCTTTATTCACATTAGCAAAAGAACCATCATCCATGTGAGCAGCCCTGGAAACATTTCTCATGACGCCATTATTAGGGTCCGAGTGGAAAGTGATTATTGCATTGTTTGGTTTTTGTAATTATATATATATATATATATATAGCACCTTATATCCATATCCCTTGTGGGTGAGGGACTAAATGGTCAGTTGCATAAAATGGGATTTTAGGGAGATAACATCAACTTTCCTGGTTGATATCAGGAGTTCCTCATGTTCAAAAAAGTGGTACAGTAATTACTAAAAAAAACCCAAAGTCCAATAAGAGATCACCACCTGGGTTTAGATCATGCAACAACATTAACACAACCAATTATATTTCTCCAGTGTGTCCTGGCCTGGGAATAGTTTTGGAATTTCCCCAGATGAGCTGGAAGAGGAAACTTGGGTGAGGGGAGTCCGGGCTTCTCTGTTGAGGCTGCTGCCCCGACCCGGCCCCAGATATGCAGAAGAAAATGGATGGATGGATGGAATATAAGAACCATTAGGGCATCAACAGGCAGGTAATTTAGATTTCTGGATATTATAAATAGATAAGGATGCGGACTGTCATGTTTACGAAGAAAAACACTTTGTGAAATAATTGTTAAGACTAAGATGGCCCATATAAAATAGTTTATAGCACACAGGGAAGGCTGCTACATGCACTTACAGTACATAACATGTCCACTGTTACCTGTACATAGAGGTCCTTGCCCTCGCGGTGGATTCTCACTCTGTGGAGTTGTCCATCTGCGAGGTTGCTGAGGATAGGACTGAACATATCTGGACTTTTGTGTATCTGTAGATGATACCATATCTGCAAACTTCCTAAACACAAAAACAACATGAGTTTAAGGAAAATCTAAATGTTTTAAGCTGGGTCCTTGTCAGTGCTGCATAATGCAGTGCAATGCAATGTACAAAATCAGTGCATTTATTCCTAATAAATGATTGAAAACAAAAGCACAAAGTGCTTGTTAATTAATACATAATATACCGTAAAAATGTATTTTACTGACCAATTTATACAATACAAAATTCACTCATCTATAAACCTCATCCGTTCCTGATTTATTTACAGCAGGCATGAATTTATTTACATGAATGCAGACGTGCTGAGAGAAGGCGGAAAAAGGATAAGCTCCATGTCTCCTTAGAGATCCTGCGTAACTGTTTGTTGAAGTATTGGAAAGCAGTCAAATATGCAAAGTCTGATTACCTCTCTAATATTGTTTCAAGTAACAGTCACAGGCCTCATTTTCTTTTAATGTTTTTAATTCACTAGCTGATCCCCGCTGCTCTGACCTTCATCACCTCAGGCTGAAACAGACCCATCTGCACCTCCTCCCAGCAGAGCTGTCTTTGAGCAGCTTCTCCACATTAAAGGAGGTGGTTCATCATATGAGACCTGTAAACTCTCCCACAGACTGTGTTCCCTCTTGCCTTTTTAAAGAGGCTAAGAGGCTTTTGTGTGTGTGTGTGTGTGTATATATATATATATATATATATATATGCTGTGACTCGATTAAAATTTTTAATCGAGTTAATTACAGGGTCTATAATTAATCAATCGCAAACAAATTATCAACAAATTAGACACTATCAATTAAAAAATCCTTTTGCTACTAAAATTTTCAATGAATAAACGTATATGCTTACAGTTTTTCTCAATTGTTTACACACAAAAACTGGTACTTGAGACGCAATGACCACAACATGTAACTCATGTACCAACCCCCTGAGCCAATTCTGCTAAACTACAAGCACAATTCCTGCTTTACACTCACATTGCAGTCCTAAAACACACTTTTTTCAAAACACTACACACAATTTTCCTTTACTTGGCACAATTTTCATGAAGAAAATTGCTTGTCTTCTCAAGGAACACACTGTCATTCAAGATTCTAAGTTCTCTGCCCTACTATGAATACTGACTCATCACACGGGCAAACACTTGTCACACTGTCTTACAATTAGCAATCAGAGCTGAAGCACAGGGGAGCTCTTCTATTTTGGAGCAATGGATGCCAACATTGGAAACAGAGGCAGAGCCAGAGGAGTGAGAGTAAGAGGACGAGGAAGGCCAAGGACC
>VUQK01035978.1:0-13249 GCA_015106715.1 Bujurquina vittata | reverse complement strand
AGCCACCTCTTGTACATGGATGACATCAAGCTGTATGCTAAGAGTGAACGAGATATTGACTCACTGATCCACACCACCAGGATCTAAAGCAATGATATCGGAATGTCATATGGACTGAAGAAGTGTAGTCAGATGGTAACTAAGAGAGGAAAAGTAGTCAGAACTGAGGGGATTACACTACCAGAAGGCAACATTGCAGACATTGAGGACAGCTATAAGTACCTTGGAATCCCACAGGCAAATGGGAACCACGAAGAGGCCACTAGGAAAGCTGCAACCTCCAAGTACCTGCAGAGAGTAAGGCTAGTCCTGAAGAGTCAGCTGAATGGAAAGAACAAGATCTGGGCTACACCCTGCCAGTTGTCAGATACCCTGCTGGGATAATAAGATGGCCAAAGGAGGAAATAGAAGCCACTGACATCAAAACAAGAAAGCTCCTTACCATGCATGGAGGGTTTCACCCCAAATCCAGCACCCTGAGACTGTACGCTAAGCGGAAGGAAGGTGGCCGAGGACTAGGGAGTGTCAGACCCACTGTCCTAGATGAAACAACGAAGATCCATGAATACATCAGGAAGATGGCCACAAAGGATTAGGTGCTTAATGAGTACCTCAGGCAGCAGAAACCCGAGAAAGAAGAAGAGGAAAAACAGGAACCATCATGGAAGGACAGGCCTCTATACGGCATGTACCACCGGCAGATCGAAGAAGTGGCTGACATAGAGAAATCCTACCAATGCCTGGAGAAAGCTGGACTGTCTGTCTGTCGAGGTGGGTGATTAAACAAGTACTGCTCATAGCCCGAGTTTTAGAAAGTTGTGCAAATAGCTCAGGATTTAAAAACGGACTAAAAGTGCAAATAATTTAAGTGTATAAGTCATAGTAAAGAGACAAGGAAAGATTCTAAGAATCCAAAAAAAAACTCTATATGTTAATATGTATCATCAACAAATGCAAGTTAAAACTTTACAAGAAAACTTGACGTTTAAAAAAAGGTGTCTTTAAACAGAATCTAGCAACTGCTTTCTCTGGGCTCGAGCTGGACTAAGGTGGTCAGAGCAATCTGTCCACCCATCCATTTTCTTCGTCCTATCCAATGCTGGAGCCTAGCTGAGCAAGAGGCAAAAGACAGCTAGGACAGGCTGCCAGGGCTAACACAGGGAAACGGACAACCATTCAAATTCACATCCTCACTGACGACCAACTTAAAATCACCAATTAACTTGACGAGCCCATGCCCCATGCAGGCACAGGGAGAACATAGAAACTCTGCACAGAAAGGCCTCAGCCAACCAGTGGATTCAAACCCAAGACTCTTGCAGTGAGGTGAAAATGATAACTATTGCATCAATGTTCCATTGCCGATTTTGAATTAAATTCTTGTATGGAAATCATGGGCACAGGTCCTGGGCTAAATAGTGGAAGGATCTTTTGTCTTGTTATTAGCTCACAGTGTGAAATCTAACATCTTTTAAGTGATTTGCAAATCACTGGAATCAAATTTTACTGGCATTTTACACGACATTGCAGCATTTGTAGAAACAGGACTATAAGCACTGTGGTACTGTGCATCGCATAATAAATCCAATCTGTAGAGAAGTACTGACCCGGGCTGTCCGATCTCTGGATCCACTAATGATGAGTCCATCTTTAGCATCTACACAGTTGACCTCCTGGTTATGACCTGTAAACTCCACTGGCACGTCATTTCTCCTGCTGTGGACGAGGATTTTGCCATCGCTGAAACAAACAAAGGAGAGAGTTAGGCTTTTTGTTGTCTGACATCTTAGCTGTCCAAAGTAAATATATCAAAATAAATATAAATTCTTAAGATTTTTGAACGGCAGGAACACACAAATTAAAAAGCAATTTTTTACTGTATTCCTCTAAGCCTAAGAGAGGTTAATCTCTGAAAGGAGTACAGTAAATGTCAGTAAAAAATTGCTAAAATAATTTAAACTAAAGGACTATATAAGGCCGAGCTTTCCAAAAAATGTATGGCCACATCATAGAAACAGCATTAGTGAATGTTACAATGTGGAGTCTTATTTGTAAAGAAATCCATGAAGTCAGTACTAGTTCAAGTGAAAGGAATACTCGGCTCTACAGAGCTCTGACTCTACCTGTAGCCTGGCTACAGTGCTGAAAACAAACCTGGGCTTGTTCATATTTTCTTCAATTAATGATGAGTAGTAAGATGTCTTAGCTTTATGGAGGGATTTTTTTTTATAGAGCAACAAACTCTTTTTCCAGGCTAGAAGTTGTGCTCAGTCCCTTAGGTACCATAAAATGAACTCATAATACTTCAGATATTTTGGACAATTTCATGCTCCCAACTTTGTGGGAACAGTTTGGGGATGCCCCCTTCCAGCGCACAAAGCAGGCCCATAAAGACATCGATGAGCAAGTTTTGTGTGGAAGAATTTAACTAGCCTGGACCAGAGTCCTGAGTAATTGACAAATTACTCCATCATACTTTTAAAAGGGTATATGGTTCTTTTAGGTGCCCCATTGATCCATGGCCTCGGATAGATAACCTGAAATTTCTCTATGTTTGCTGACATGCAGTTAATGTGCTCTCATTCATCACTGGATGATTTTAAACAACTTTGTCCCTACAAGGAATTTAGGACCAAACACGGCAAAATAAGCCCAGCATTTACAGAACTAGAATTTTCCTTATAATTAAAAACCAAACAATTATTATTAAAAACAAAAGCAACAAAGTCACCTAACATTTGTGAATGAGAATATACAAATGGCTATGTGAGTGCCGCTCTCTTAAATGACTAATGCATGCCGTCTGCAGTCAACTGAGGTCCTACTGAGAAAAATGTGTGCGAGCTACCTTCCACCGCTGATCAGGAGAGAGTCCGTGAGAACAAAGCGGCAGACATCGCCCTTGTGGCCTGAGTAGATTTCATATGGACTACGACGGAGCCTCCCAGAGTCTTTATGCAGATGGTACATTCTTATATCAGCAGCCTGAGACAGAAAGAGAATGTCCCCATCCAGCTGTAACCATGGCAACAGTCTGACAACGAGATACAGGATAAAATGTAAGTGATACCCATGACTTACAATTCTTCTGTAAAACAGATTACAGATTTTAATATCTCGCATGGCACAGAAATTCTCTGTACATTCTGTTCTCCACACTTTGGAACGGCTATGTGATATGAAGTAAAATAAAATACTTACTTAATTTTCCATTTGAGAGGAATTGCCCTTTTGCAGATCCCATTGTACCAGTTTTGAGCAATCTTCACTCTCTCCTTCAATCGTGTAAGAGGATATCTGCAGCAACAGCAAGAGCCAAGTTGACTACACTTTGACCTTTGTGGGTTTTAAATATTGATGGGACAAGCTGTACTGACAATGCTTATTTGACCCTTTCATCAATCTATTCATTTTCACAGGTCACAGTGGAACATTTATACTAAATGGTCCTAAAAAAAATAAAAATAATTTTTTCCCACTTCTGATACAGCTGTGAAAAAGAAAACAAAAAGTGTGCTTACAGCATCAATGATGTTAGCATGTTTGCAGAATGATGGAAAACCTGAAATTACACACAACTATACAGTACATAATTGTGTATAGACTGATTTAATCATTTTAAATGAGGGAATGTTATATCATTATATTTCAGTAAGTTGAACAAAATACACAAATATGATCATCAAAAGCACATATAAAATATATTAACATACACTCACTGGCCACTTTATTAGTTACACCTCGTACTGGGTTCAACCCCCTTTTACCTTCAGAACTGCCTTAATTCATGCCACAGATTCAACAAGGCGCTGGAAACATTCCACTGCACATTTTTTTTGCTACACATCCATGCATCCATCATGTGAGTCGCCTTTTCCACTGCATCCCAAATGTGCTCTACATACCAAATCGGCATTTTTGTCCAGAGAACTCCTGCTCACTGGATATTTTTTCTTTTTTGGATCATTTAAAACCTAATAGATCGCAATTTTCTGAAATACTCAGAGCAGCCAAACAACCATGCTATGCTATACTCAGTCACTTAAATTACCTTTCTTCCCCATTCTAATGCTCACTTTGAACTTCAGTGCATCCATCTTGACCATGTCTACATGCCTGAATGCACTAAGTTGCTGTCATGTGATTGGCGGATTAGATATTTGTGTTAATGAGCAGTTGAACAGGTATACCTAATGAACTGGTTGGTGAGTGTATTGTAAATCACTGCTCAGTGCACTCTCAGGGATGTTTACTTCTAAAAGCTGCACATTAAAGCTCTGAAACTGTAAATTGCATACACTTAAACATTAACCCTGGAACACTAACATGGAGTTTTACAACACTGTCACTGTCATGCGGGTGAGTATAACCCAAAGACAGCGTTCCAGGGTTAAAGGTTACTCCATGTGTTCTTATCATCACCATGCCAATTCCTTTCTGGGCCCCGCTCATGTATTGAGCTGTCTGTTCTTCTTAGCTGCTATGATGCCTGACAGGAACTTCCATGTTGTGCTAAGGCAGGTTATTGGCTGGTAGTTTGATGGAAGCAGTCTCTTCGGGGTTCCTTGGGGATCAGGACTGTCCAGCCTTCAGTTAGACCAAATATATATGTGTGCCCTCTGAGATTGGGTACCAAGCCCCAATAACAACAAGTACATTGAATGCCAGAGCAGCTGATCTGAAAGATAAGTTCATGGCTAAGCTGGAAAACTTCACCCCCTGTGGCCTATTACCAAGAATAAAGTACTGAAATACCCTCTGAAAGTCTACTAGAAACTGTGAATGAAGCCCTACCAACAATCCCTACTTCAACCATGACTAAAACCAATCAGTCGATGCTCTCCACTGGAGAACTTCTGGACAGCACCAGGCCCTGACATGATTCACGCCTACTGGCTAAAGATGTTGACTGAGCTCCATGAACAACTGGCATCACAAATGGACCAGCTTCCAGATAAGACAAAGACTGGACAGTCCTGATCCCCAAGGACCCCTAGAAGGGACCGGTCCCATCCAACTACCGGCCAATAACCTGCCTCAGTACAATATGGAAACTCCTGTCAGACATCATAGCAGCTAAGATGAACAGGGGACCAGAAAGGAATTGGTAGTAACACTAACGGCACAAAACACCAGCTACTGCTACAGTTATTCAAGACTGTAAGATCAGACTGACCAACCTGTGCGCCGTCTGGATTGATTACAAGAAAGCCTATGACTCGATGCCGCACACGGGATTGGCTGTGGCTCAGGAGGAAGAGCAGGTTGATGGTTCAATCTGCTGTTCCAGTCTGCATAACAAATTATCCTTGGCCAAGATATTGAACCCTAGGTTGCTCCAGAACTGAGGGGATAGCAGTACCAGAAGACAACATTGCAGACAGCTATAAGTGCCTTGGAAGCCTACAGGCAAATGGGAACCATGAAGAGGTCCCTAGGAAAGCTTCAGCCACAAAATACCTGCAGAGAGAGTAAGGCAAGTCCTGAGGAATGAGCTGAATGGGAAGAACAAGAGCCGTGCATTCAACACCTGCTGGTCATCAGATACCCTGCTGGGATATAAGATGTCAAAAGGAGGACACAAAAGCCACTGGCATCAAGACAAAAAAGCTCATTACCACTTTGCATGCAGGTATTCATCCCAAATCCAGCACCCTGAGATTGTACTCTAAGTGGAAGGAAGCCAAGGACTAGCGAGTGTCAGAACCCCTATCCTAGATGAAACAACAAAGATCCATGAATACATCAGAAAGATGGTCACAACTGATCAGGAACTTAGTGAGTACCTCAGGCAATAGAAACCTGAGAAAGAAGAAAAGCCAGAACAGGAACGACAGCACAGAAGCACTAATCACGGCAGCACAGGAACAAACTCTAAGAACAAGACTGATAGAGGCTAGGGTCTACCACACCAGGCAAGACCCCAGGTGCAGGCTGTGCAGAGATGGCCCTGAGACAATGCAGCACATTACAGCAGGGTGCAAGATGCTAGCAGGCAGGGCATACATGGAACACCATAACAAAGTGGTTGGCATAGTATACAGGAACATCTGTGCCCAATATGAACTGAAAATCTCAAGGTAAAAATGGGTATGCCCCTAAAGCTAAGATCCTGTTGGACTTCCAGATACGGATGGACAAACTAGTGATGGCTAACCAACCAGACATCGTAGTGATGAAGAAACAGAGGAAGAAGCCCATAGTGATCGATGAAATCAATCTAACACCTTTAATCTGTGAAGCAGTGTTAGGGGTAGCTCACTTCATGTGAAGGCCATAGGTGTAAACAAAGAACTTTGTTGGTACAAAAGAACCTCGTAGCTAACA
Source organism: Bujurquina vittata (assembly GCA_015106715.1). Classification (NCBI taxonomy): domain Eukaryota; kingdom Metazoa; phylum Chordata; class Actinopteri; order Cichliformes; family Cichlidae; genus Bujurquina; species Bujurquina vittata. The sequence continues at coordinate 6,922 of VUQK01035978.1, read as the reverse complement.
CAAACACTTAAACACTCCCCAAAACAGCTTAAGGTGCAGCCTGAATTTCACATCAAGCAATTGTTGTAAAAACTACTTAGTCATGTTCACAATAGTCATTCAGCTAATCTGGTGATTCCTGGTTAGAGTAGAATGAATTTCTATTTACTGCTTCATGTGAAATTAGGTACAGGTTCTCATGGTAGCCTGATGGTGGAACACCACCATACACTACAATATGCTACAATAAACCACAAAACAAGAAAGGCATTATTAGAGTTAGCTGCAGGTGCAGAGCCATGGTGCTCTGTGTAAGATTCATTTGCACTGCGCACAGTTACAGTAAATACAGCCAGACAACATATCAACAAAGGTACTGACGCCACAATCACACTGTTTATGCTAACGCTAAACTAAAAATACACAGTAGCTTACTCATAAGTGTGCGACTGTTTTCTTACATGTCCTTCCCCTCTCGAGTAATGCCGGTGTTTAAAAACTCTTTAGCAATCTTCCTCCACACTGCGTCCCGGTTTACAAAGCAGTAAAAGCTTTTACAAACTTGAGAGAGGCGACTGAGAGATCTGTAGTCCAAATAAGACAAGATATGATACAGGAGATCCTCCGGCAGCTGGGACAGCAGCATGGCGGTGCCTCTGGCAGAACCGCTGTGTTCTCCTCACACTCAGTGTCCGGGTCTGGCTGTCGGCCCGCACACGACTCCAGTTTGTAAAAAAGAGAGTTAAACACAGCAAAGCACATTTCATCTTTCAGGGAGCAGCCATTCTCGCAATGAACTACCAGCTGATGACGACAGGCGGAGAGTCGCTACGTCATGACGCAATGTCCTGTTTTCCTCTTTCAACAATAAATAAATTTGGGGCCAAGTTTACCGACGTTATAGACTCTTGTACTTTTTGTAAAAAACATTCAGAAACAACGTCACATTTGTTCTTTAACTGTGACATATCCAAGAAATTTTGGTTTGACCTTGAATCTCATTTTTTTGCTTTTCAATGCACAACCTGTTTGTTTTGTATATTCTTGTTCAATAAAGTTTTTTTAAAAAAAATTGGGGTTTCACTTTATTGGGGAAACAATTAAGTCAATTTGCGGACGACATTACATTAATTTTGAAAGACAAAAAACAGATTTTTAAAAAAACATTAAAAGTCCAAAGCGAATATTTAAATCTATCTTGTTTTCACTAAAGCACAGTGACGATTCCACATCAAAAAATCCCGTATAAACAGAAGACTGGCACACTTGGTTCCATAACGCGGTTCTAACAGCTGAGTGATTGCATAATCAAAATGATTTAGATTTTTCAATCCCAAAGAAGGGCAATTCGTTTGCAGCTTACCCATACAGCCCCCTCACAAACTCACACAACCTGCGGTCCTTAATCACTGATCACAAGTGCTGTTGCATGTAAAGGCACAAAACAAAAACAACAAGTTTAAAAAAATAGAATAACAGGGAAATGTGTCTAAAAATGAACAATCATAGAAAGCTTCATGTAAACAATAATGGATAATAACAATAAAGTAGCGGCATCCTGAGAACTTCCTGAACATGACAAAACACAGTCAGGATGGTTAATAATGTGTTTTGGCTTCTTTGACAGAATTTCCCAGAGTGAACACAAATCTCTGAGCCTGACCCCCATGATCTTGGACAGGTGTTAACAATGCTGCTGATCGAGTAAATCAGCAGATAAAAGAAAATGGTAAAAGACTTTCAATAAATAAACAATAAAAACTGTCTAAAATTTTCTAATTAATAATACCAATTCATAAAAATGTCTTGATAAATTTCATGGTACCTGTAAAACCAGGGGTACACTACTGTTTTCTATGCTATATTAAAAGCTGTGCTTATTCTATGCCTTTTGTTTCCAAAGGTAAAATAAATACAGAAATCTGTCTATTTTGTTGGTTGCTATGGGAGTATGGAATTTGAGAACTGTTCTGAGATATCCACGTTGTCAAAACCATTGTGACAGCTTGGCCTGAGTTGCTGTCAATACGTCTATTTTGTTCTTGTTAGTTGTTGGTATCTGCCAGGGTTTCCCTTTGTCACCAATTCCATTCATAATTTTAAGGAACAGAATTTCTAGGCAAAGCTGGGGGATGGAGGTATGGTTCAGTGGCCTCAGGAGCTTGTACCAGGAGCTTGTATCTGCTTTTTGCAGATGATGTGGTTTTGCGGCTTCATCGTGACCTGGACCTGAATGAGGGGCAGAAGATGGATGGATGGATGGATGGATGGATGGATGGATGGATGGATGGATGGATGGATGGATGGATGGATTTTGATCTAGATCACTTTTGGCTGTTGCTTGCCCCATTGGTGCCACATGGGTTTCTTGAAGCGGCGACTCTCTGCTGCTGTTCTGTTTGCCACTGTTGCAGCTGCAGACAAACCATGATGATGTCAAAAGGGAAAGTTTTAATCCTAAATTTAAAACTAGAGAAGGTATCTGTTTCCTTAATCCAAACTGGGAGTTGGTTCCACAGGAGAGGGGCCAGGCAGCTGAAGGGAAACTCAGGAAACTACAAATTGAAAACAAATGCAGTTTCCAGCTGTTTTATGTAATTATATTTCTAAGATTTTTTTGGTTTGTTTGTTTGTTTTTTGTCTGTGCCAGTTTGTGCTCTTTAAGCATTTTACCTCTCGAACACATATTCACAAGGTTTGTTGAAGACAGGAAAAGTTTTTGGCTTGTGAACATTTTGCAAATGTTTTCATAAAATTCGTTAGAAATGGAAATTAACACCAAATCTTCTTTGCTTGATCCAAGGGTTACAATGATACCTCATTTTTGAAATTCTGGCACATGGTCAAAAAAAATCTGTCTGTCCGTAACTGCACTTCTTCCTGCGCCTTGTTGGTGGCACCGGGATGCTCAGGGACCTCCAACTGTGGGAAATTGCACCTGTATTAATCATATGGTTCCAGGTCTTGCCATAGACCCCAATTTCACAAGAGGCAGAAAATAAATAAAATGAAATAGAAAAAGTAAATATAGTTGCCACTTGGCCCTAATTAAATCCAATCTCTGAAATGAAAATGAGATGAAAATGATCCCTTTTCCATATACAGTAGCTACAGTTACTGAATTATACAGCTGTGCATTCTGATTAGAAGGTCAGACATTCTGTCCCGAGCTCTTTCACTGTGTCACTGAGGAATGCATCCATTGGTGTGTCAGTGTATGTTTTAGGTTAAAAATGCTTAAATGCATAGAATAAAACACTGGTGGATGAATGAGGACTTTGAGTGTTCCGTCTATTTAAATCATTTTTGAACCAGAGCAAATACACAGACAAGGGTACCATCATGGTAGATGGTATTCATTTTTCTAATCATCATATTAGTAGAAACACTTATTAGCTTCCAGGGCCATGAATCCTCAGCTTCAGCAATTTTGTAGTTAAACCTCTAGATTAACAAAGCTTTATATTCAGTTTTATGTGAAGATGAATTAATGTCCTTAAATCAGAGACTGATACTTCTAAAGTATATGACAATGATAATTCAGTTACATAAGGTTCTGTTTGATCAGAAAGTTGTTCGCTCATCTATGACGTTTCTCTCCTGAAAGCACATTGTCGTCTGTTCATCCACTAAAATGCTCAAATAAAAACCACAAGTTGATTGAGCTAATGATATTGTGTGAGGTGCTTAACTGTTTAGCATCAGTAGCATCAATTTGCACTCATTCACATCATGTTTCAAGTGGCACTCTTTGATCAGCTGAGCACCACTGAGTGAAATATGCAGATTTTCTTTCTTTCTTTCTTTCTTTCGTTCTTTCTTTCTTCATAAAAAAATGTGTCCACCTTGTTAAAAGCTTTGCACTCTGAAGGATGTCCCAAACACTGAGCCGTCAAAAAAAATCATTTATGGTTGGCTTTCCAGCTGAATTGTCATGGCTAAAAGGAAATGAAGAGATTGGGAGGAGGGATGCATGGAGCGGAGGGGATGCTTGGGGGTTGCAGTGGGGGTGTTTGAAGGGTGAGGGGAGGTGTCTTTCCTTTTGATCTTTTTAGAGCAGCAAAGAGCGAGGGGACTTTCCCTAAGCTGGCAAACACATTTAGCTAGTAACTGTTCAGCTCGTACTAACAGTCTGTCTTAGAAATGCACGAGCAAACAAAAGTTTACAGCTCCAACTGGAAAAGTCAACAGGTCCCACATAAAGCCTGTACATAAACAATGAAAGTGCCGAGCTGGAGCTCCACTTTGATCGGCTGATTGTGTTTCACTCATCCAGCCTCGTCTAACTGGTGGCTTTTGTTACCGCTGCTGAATGGGGCCTTGAATTTAATGGGCCGCATGTCATTTCTGAGAGAGCATCCAGCCACCTTACTGTTTTAGTACTCATTGCTTTGGATCAGCCCCTGACCAGTGTTGGCCAGCAGATCCATACATTGCTGTATGAAATTAATGAGGCTACTCGATTTCTCTGTAATGACCTAATTACACAAATGCATTTTTCAGATTATGTCCAGATTTGTAACATAATGCTGTTTTTCTTATATCAGGAATAATGGATATAATCAGTGGACAGGTTATAGACAGAAACCTTAAAAAACTAAGAATAGCCCTGATAAACAATGGTGTGGGACTTACTTTGTGTATTTGTTAAATATACACTGACATGTTAATGACGTCCTCAGGGAATTCTTTTGACCGTATGTCTTTTTAATTTCTCACATCCCTGTTTCTGATTTTCTATGTATTCCCATTTCAGATCATTTAAAAATGTATTTGTGTTACTCTGATTTAATTAGTCATTAAACATCCTGCCAGAGGACTTCAGCATTCTGCTGTGGAACCGACGAGTCTTCATCAGGTTATGTTCTGTCTACAGCAAATACAACAAATTTCCAGCTACACTATGTACTTTGGTAATGATTATATGGAACAATTACATGTTCATTTTAAAAAGGATTGAACTCTGTCTTTGTTTCCATTGTCTGCACCATTCAGTGTTTTTTCTCAGCTCTACGGGTGGAAATTAAGAACTAGTTAAATGTTTTAAAGGAAATAAATATAGGCTTTATTCCCTTTACCACATCGCCCTCTGCCATATTAGTTTGAATTAGACAAAAGTCCATTGCAGAATCTACTGTTTGGCAGAGATTTGTCAAGTTTTTCATGTGTGTGACCCACATACTCAACTCTGCTGCTCAAATGCATTTTCCTTACAAATGTGTCTCCATTTAAACGGAAATAAACAGACTTTGCAACAGTATCAGCTTTATTGCACAGAAGCGACAAAGAAATAATTGAGCAAACTGAAATTTCCTTATTTTTTGTGCTCAGTTTATATTGGCTTGTGGCATTTGAGGATGCTTAGGAGGACAGGGTCACATTCTATGGTCACCCCTGCTATTTTACAGCCTACACAGGGGAGGTCGAGGCAGGGGTTAAATTGCTGTATACGCAAATGAAGAAAGTAGCTCTGTTTGTTTATCTGGGGTTAAGGATGATGGTTGTGTCTCCATAAAATGGATGAGAGTGATCTTACCCCATTTTCTGCACTGGAATTGCTTCACATTTGCATGGCAGCAATGGTGACCGAGGAGGTGTGATTTTTCCCACAAGTCAGTTTTTCTCTGAAGTTCACTCTGACCTTACACACTTGTGAGGAGCTGGTGGGGCTGCAATGGTTATGAGCCTAATTCAATCAGTTTACTCACTGTCTAGTCCCACAGAAGTACTTGTGGGGAGTCACTAGTTTCTAGAAGTAATTAAATTAACTAAGAAAAAAGTTGCTAAAAAAAGGAAAAAAAGTCCAGTCACTAATCAGACTGCTGAGAATTACAAGTGCAATAACCAAGGAATATATCAGTAACTTAGCTTTGATGAGGTGATTAAAATATTTACACGATAGTTTTTTAAACAGGATATCTAGTAATCTCCCTCTAGTTACATTCATGGGCTTTTCTCATCTTTATTAGATAATTTAGTGAAGCAGGAAAGCAGGGAAGGGGCTCAGGCTGGAATCAAACCCAGGCCGATGCATTTAGCCTTGTGGCATGTGGTCACTTTCTCAACTGCTGTCAGCCTCAGCCTGTAAGTTTTTAGCCTGTTTTAAAGTAACCATTGTAGCTCTGTTTAGAAGCAACACCATTAACCCATGAACTGATTTACAGTTAAGGCAGATTAATGTCAAGTACTATCCAGTTCATTTAATTCAGTACTTTGGTTTATCCATTCATAGGTTGGGATTAGCTAATTGTTCTTTTAAGGAGACATTAGTAACACTAATTAAAAATAGTCGAGGCTAACTTAGAATTTTATTATTAAAGAGGAGCATGTCCAAATACAGGAAAAGATCCGGTTATCCTTTAACCTATTACAGATGCAGCAATGGTCTTTGTTCATAGGTGAAAGCCACAAAAAGAAACTGTTCATGTCCTCCTGTGATATTAGATAGCTTGAAATATTTAAGGAATCCAAATAGATTTTTAACCATTTAATCAATTATCTGATTCATGAAAATGAACTGGCAGCTATTTTTATGAACAAGCAATTTCTGTCTAGCTTCAGTCGATGCATGCATGCATCCATCCATCCATGCATCCATCCATCCATCCATGCAACCATCCATCCATCCATCCATCCATCCATCCATCCATCCATCCATCCATCCATCCATCCATCCATCCATCCATCAATCATCCATTCATCCATCCATCCATCCATCAATCATCCATTCATGCATCAATCCATCCATCCATCAATCATCCATTCATGCATCAATCCATCCATCCATTAATCATCCATCCATCCATCCATCCATCCATCCATCCATTAATCCATCCATCCATCCATTCATCCATCCGTCCATCCATTATCTATCCATCCATCCATTCATCCATCCGTCCATCAATCATCTATCCATGCATCCATGCATCCATCCATGCATCCA
>VUQK01035975.1:0-11167 GCA_015106715.1 Bujurquina vittata | reverse complement strand
TATGTCTTCTTTTGTGTTTTTGCTCTCGCACACACACACACACACACACACACACACACACACACACACACACACACACACACACACACACACACACACACAGACTTCTTACTGGTGCTATCATGAAAGCACATGCCGTCCTCCATTATATCCTGACATTTTGCCTGCATCTCTGCAGACAGCATGAAGTTAGGGATGGTGGGATTTTGCTTCTCATTAAACCACCTTGTTAATTAAGGTGGTAATACCAGTCATATCAATCAAGCCAAATTGGTGTAAGCCTGCAGAAAATGCTGTGCTAAAAGACCAACAATCCTCTGATGAGTGAAAGGAGACAGCTAAAAAAAGAGAAGTGTGAGCAGGTGATGGAGTTCTGTCCTGGGACATTTATATGAGCAGCTCGGTGGTGTGGTGGTTAGCACTACTGCCTCACAGCGATTGAGTCCACCTTGGCCCGGGCCTCTCTGTGTCGAGTTCTCCCAGTGTCTGTGTGGGGTTCCTCCCAGTCCAAACGCATGCAGTTTCTGGGGTTAGGCTAATTGGTCAGTCTAAACTGCCCATAGCTGTCAGTGGTTGTCTGTCTCTCTCTGTGGTGGCCCTGCAACAGGCTGACGACCTGCACAGGTGTACCCAACACTTAACAGGACAAGCAGAAGAGAATGAATGGATGGATGGATGGATATACACTATTACACACACACACACACACACACTGAAGACCTTTGTTAGTTTTAATTCACATTACATTTTTGTTCAAGGGGTATGTAACTTGTGCTACATTAGGAAGCACTGATCATTCACTCAGTTTTATTAAAGCCCACAAAATTAAGAAATGAAAGTTTGTGTTTCCTGATCTTCAGCTTTGAATTTGTTCACCAAATTGATGGCTCATAACAGGAAGACAATGAAATGCAGAAATAATAATAATCAAATATGCATAACTTGTTATTTGAAGCTGTCATGGCTGGGACATTTTCGGTTGTTTGTGTTTGTTTTACTCACATTCGAGTTCAGCAGCAGTTCCGTCTTGGGGGCAGAGTTTGGCCTCTCGCTTTCTTCCACATCAAGTTAGACAAATACTCAAATACTGCTTAATGTAATATTGTGTTATAGTTATAGTATTTATAGTTATGTTGTTTTTTATGTAAGCACCAAGTACCGGAGCAATTTTGTAATGTTGTGAACCTCTTCACTCATATGGCAATAAAGCCTTTCTGATTCTGGTTCCAGTATTTGAAGGTGGAATGGGCAGCAGAGTGCTGTCAGATTATCTTCACCCTGTTGGAATTATTATATGAACTTTTATTAGGGTTTCCTATGAGTTATCATATCTAATCTTTTCATAAGTTGTTTCTATATACATTGCTGTGGTTTCCTTTATTCTGATGATACTCTTAAAGGAGCTTTCGAAGGAACTGCAATCAGACACACACACACACACACATCCCCCACAGCGCACAGGTACACGAACGCGCACACATGTAAGTCACGTACGCCATGCGCATACACGTAAGCACATCCATATATGGTAAACAATAGGAATGTTGCTGACTGTATGCGGTAACTGGAGGTTTGTGGCCTCACGTCATTTTTATTGTATGCATGTGTGAATAAAGGCTGCGGGGGGGGCAGCGGCTCGGGGAAGATCCCTCCTTTGTGTCCTGAGAGGGACGCAGAGGACGGCTTCCCTTGCAGGTAAAATAAGAGTTTTGCGTTTGTTCCTTGTTTTTATAAAATGATCTGAGCCTATCACACTAATGTGGGGGTAACTAGATAACTTCCACTCTTTGGAATTCCCTCTCAGAAGGAAGCACATGTCCCTGCTCACGCTCCACCCTTACTGCCTGCTGGCTCCGATTCCATTCACACTCAGGAAACCCCTCCTTTCTTCCTCACCAAGTCAGACACAACACCCTCCTTATCAATATTCTGTAGTACACCCGGGGAGTATTTAATTCTTCCTCTCTCCTTACAGTCACAGGACTCCCAGCTGTTAACCAGAAGAGGTTTCCCTCTTCAGTATCAAATTTTTTTTCTGATGTTTTCTAATAAAACTCTTAAACATCTGTAAACGTGTTGGGTCTGAATTCAGAGTCTGGGTTATCAGATGCTATAATAATGACACAAAATAACAAACTGTGCTAACTGATCTTCTCAAGGATGCAGTTTTTGAGGAGGCACCTGCAAGCTAAGCCAACGTGTTGGCTAAGCACAGCTTAGGCCTGTTGAGAGCAATACTTTGCCCTGCAGGTCAGAAGCTACAGTGGTTAGCTTTTAGTTTAGAAAAAGCTGTCACTCTGAGGGAAATTAATCAGCTTCTTCCAGAAGCACATTTGTGAGGTCAGATGTTGGATGCGAAGGCCTGGCTCACAGTCTCCTCTTAATCCATCCCAAAGGCGTTGTGTCTGGATGAGGTCAGGACTCCGTGCAGGGCAGTCAAGTTCTTCCACATCAAACTCTCTCATCCATGACCTGTTTTGTGCACTGATGTGCAGTCATGTTGGAACAGGAAAGGCCCATCCCCAAACTGCTCCCACAAAGGTGAAATTGTCCAAAATGTCTTGGTATGCTGAAGCATTAAGAGTTCCTTTCACTGGAACTAAGAGGTCGCGCCCAAAAACAACCCCACACCACAACCCCCCCCTTCACTCCCACCCCCTCATCAAACTTTACACATGGCACAATGCAATCAGACAAGTACTGTTCTCCTGACAACCGGCAAACCCTGACTCATCCGTTGGATTGCCAGATGGAGAAGCATGATTGATCCCTCCAGAGAACACGTCTCCACAGCTCTGGAGTCCAGTGACGGCGTGCTCTACAGCGCTGCATCTAGCGCTTTGCATTGTGCTTGGTGATGGAAGGCTTGATGATCTGCTTTGGTCATTTGTCCCAAAAAGCAGGAAGAAGACTTCAGTAAAAGTCGTAATTCTAATAGTACACAGGTTTTAAGGAAGAAGACAAAGACTTTACTTCATTTCAGATTTTGTATAACCTTGCCACTGAGCACTGATTAGTTCGTTTTCTAAAAAAATAAAATAAAATAGGCATTAAAACCAAGTGTGAGCATCTGTCCATCATTTCTAGCATCTGTCTTCTGTAGATAAATAAGTGGTCAAAACATACCCAACGTTCTATGGATTTTTAAATATCAGAAAACCACAAAGAAAGGGTACGTTGCCATGGCAGTGATGTTATAGTTATGTTGTAAGCTTTGTACCCCCACTCACCAATAGATAAGAATGTAGGTGCATGTTCTGTATTTTCAGTTGCATATAACCATGGCCATGACCCTGAAAGAATGAAATTGATCTTCTAACTCCATCATCTGGTAAAATGTAAATGTTACATTTTGAATATTAGGCTTAAAATTTTGATAGAGCTTATAGTTAGGGCTGGATCAGGTGACCCTGAACCATCCCCTAGTTATGCTGCTATAGCCCTAGGCTGCTGGGGGGGGGGTTTCCATAATGCACTGCTTCTTTTTACTCACCATATTTTTACTCTGTTCATACTTCACTCTGTTTAATCATTCTCTTTGTCTCTTCCACAGCATGTTTTTTGTCCTCTCTCTCCCCCCTCAGCCCCCCTCAGCAGATGACTGCCCCTCCCTGAGCCTGCTTCTGCTGGAGGTTTCTTCCTGTTAAAAGGGAGTTTTTCCTTCTCACCGTCGCCAAGTGCTGCTCATGGGGGGTCGTTTTGACTGTTGGGTTTTCTCTGCAGTATTGTAGTGTCTTTACCTGCAATACAAAGCGCCTTGAGTTGTGAATTGGCGCTGTGTAAATAAAATTGAAATGCATTGAAATGTCTTTGAAATTTCAAAAGTTAATGTCATTCCCATCAGCTGTATTGCTTTACTTTGTTTCAACTACTCAGTAAAATTGGCATGTGCAGATCTGCACATACACTTTTTGGTGTGTAGTAATTTGCACGTCCACAGACTTTCTGATGTGTTCAGCCAACATGGTGAGCAGTAAATATTGTTCTTGGTACACATCCACAGAATATGAATTAATGCCCTAAAAGGGCACAATTTGGTGCTGTGAGTAATATTACAGTGACCCAGTGTTTTATGTAAAGACATAGTACAAAACCAATGAAGCAACAAGAAAGGCAAACTTATGGATGTGCAGTTGTGGTTTGTTCACTGACAAAAACACATCATATCAATGTGCTTTATACAGAAAGGTAAAGGCCCTAGAGTTTGTCAGCAAATGATAGACACTACCCCCAGATTATTTGACTCCATACAATAAGCACACATACACTGCAGTAATGCTATAGTAATGCTATAGTAGGTATTGGACATTAATGAGCTGCTAAAGATAGACACCAACAGCTGAAATCCTTCAATGCCAAAAACACAGTGGCCAGCTGTTTTAGGAAATTCTTCTTTCCTTTATCTAAGGATGTGCTCAGAAGGTGTGTGGCAGGAAACACTCATGATTTATAGGATTATTCACTGTGACTTGAAGGGAGAAATGTGATACCAAGGATTTTGACAAAAATAGATTACAGAAATTTTAAATAATCAATCAATGCCAACTTCACACACTCATAGCAGAGTGGGGTATTTCAGCACTGCTGCCTCAGCTCTATAAGGCATTGTTCTCAGTAGGAATCTTTGGGCTTCACACTAATTCTTCTTAGCCAAGTCACCATCTGATGCGCGCCTCTTTGGCAGGTAAACACATGGGATCTATATTGTGTGTCTGTACTTAGACTGGAAAACTGTTCAAAGGCGCACACAACAACGAATGCCAAGTCAGTGAGACACATATTTCATAGAGTTAAACATGTGAAGAAATACGTACCTTTGAATAAGTCAGCATGTTTCGTGTGGAGGAGACACACAAGGAGAGGGAGGCCGAAACTGAGGTTGGTTCAGACTCTCAGGGTGTTCTCCTTTGCACTTAGTCACACTGTTGCCCCTGATGAAATTTTGCAGCTAAAGAAGCATCTTAGCAAAGTGCCAGTGATGGGGGGGGGGATAGCAGGTGGGAGAGAGTGACAGTTAAAGGTTGTTCTGGGGACTGCGGTGAACCTGACACTGTGATTCCTTTGAAATGTTGCTCATTTAAAACCAAGTCAATTCATCTAAATTTCCTTGGTTGACAGTTGTGAAGTAACACTCACAGCTCACTCCCTGTGCTTGTCATTGTGCTCTTGATCTCTTTTACCACACCAGTCTAGTTTATGCCCCATGCCGGGGATCCTTTCGCAGCTTGTTTGCTTATTTTGGGTTTTAATTATTCTATTACTGTTTTTTGTCACCTGATATTTCTGCTGTTGTTTCTGATAGATCTTTTGCAATGACATATTCAATATATTTACTACTTATAGTAAGATTTAAGCATGTTACATGGTATATAAGCAAATTCACTTTACTCACAGTAACCTCCTTTCGTTTCAAAGAAAAAAATAATAATTAGGAAGGATGGGGAAGACTGTGGCAGCGCTGCAGCTTCACCGCTGGTGGTGTGGGAACACGTCTCCACTCTTCATCACAAAAATGGCCTCCTAAGGGGTGCCTAGGGAAGAAATGTGGTTGGTGGGCTACATACACATGAGTTTCATTATTTCCCCAGACACCCAGACACCAATCAATAGAACTGGAATGATTCATTTCAGTTGGTTTGTCAGGTGACAGAAAATCTTTGGACTGGCTTGTCAAATGTGGAAATCTTGTTTTCTATAATTAATCCAATTTTGAAGCTATATTTTTGTGCTAGAAAGCCAGTTATTAAAGAAAATCACTGTTAGATTACTCTGTTGGTAACCTAGCCTTAAGTGCATAAAGTATTCTTTGAGGTCACTGTTGACAGAAATGTTAAATATCCCCCAGTCTTCTTTGATGGAGCTTGCTCTCAGGGCAATTAAAAAGAAACCTCATTACAAACAGCTCTGAACATTAAAAATGACATTTTCTGTATTCACGCTGTCTATACATCTTTCCATCTATCTACACTGAGTCACTGCCGCGGTGATTTTGAGCAGGGGTACAATGACAAGTTAAATTTTCACACGTTCACTGACATGCTGTGGGTACCTGTCAACTGAACTTAGGCTTCGTTCACACTGCAGCCTAAAGTGACACAATTCTGATTTTTTGAGAAATCCGATTTTTTTTGCGTGTTTGTTCACGTTTCCAAATATATGTGACTTGGACGTTACCTGTGTGTGAACCGCAGCCGAACCTGAAAGTGTCCCGCATGCGCAGTAGAGGAGACCATAACGTCACACTAGCGAGCGTGCTCAGTGTTTGCGGAAGTAAGCTTGTTTTTTTTGTTGGTTTTTTTTTTATGAAACTTTTATTAAACAAAGCTCCAAGCAATAGCAGAAATAAGCCTGTTTTCTTTCACGCGTCCCTGTAACACGGGATGCACAATAGTGACGTTTGTCGAGTATCAATGACGCGCAGGTCGCTTAAATGCGACCCGGCCGCACAGACTCAGGTCGCATTTGAAAAGATCGGATACGTATCGGATTTAGTACCACATATCCAAGTGGCCTGGGTCGCATTTGAAAAGATCGGATCTGTGTTGTTCAGACGGTCATGAAAAGATCAGATACAGGTCAGATGAGGGCAAAAAAAATCTGAATTGTGTCACTTCAGGCTGCAGTGTGAACGTAGCCTTAGAGTCCCACAAGCTTACAGATAGGACTTCATACTTCTTGGCTTTTTTTACCTCTGGTGGTCTCCGGCTGGTTCAGGGGTTGCTGCCACAACAGGCATCAACAACCTTGTAGGTTAGGCAGATCCATGCAGCTGCCTCAGCAGAACATCACTCATTCAGACACAATGTTTATAGGTTCTCTTAGAATGCTGTTGGGAGTTCTTCCACAAGTGACAGTTTATGATTGCTGTCAGTGTAAGTGTGTCTGTCCCACAAGACAAACCTGTGATGGCTAACCAACCGGACATCGTAGTGGTGGACAAAGAAAGGAAGAAGGTCTAGTGATGGAAGGAAGAAGGAACACGAGAAGCTGGATAAATACCAAGGGCTCAGAGAGGAGCTGGAAAGGATGTGGAAGATGAAGGTAATGGTGGTCCCCGTGGTAATCGAAACACTCGGGGCAGTGACCCCCAAACTGGGAGAGTGGCTCCAGCAGATTCCTGGAACAGCATCCGAGATCTCTGTCCAGAAGAGCGGAATACTGGGAACAGCTAAGATGCTGCGCAGGACCCTCAAGCTCCCAGGCCTCTGGTAGAGGACCCGAGCTTGGAGGGTGAAAAGACCACCCGTTTTTTTTTATATAAATATATTCTGTGGTGTTTAAAGTTACTTGTTTTAAATTCCTAGTTTGTTATTGTATTTCATCATTCCTGTCTTCCCTGTCTTTCTGTGTTCCAGTGTCTGTGTCTTAGCTCCTTGTCTCGTGTGTTCCAGCGTCAGTTTCACTTCTTGTGTTGTGTCAAGTCCATGTTTCATTTCCGTGTCTACCCTTGTCTTCCTGTCCCTGCGTTTTGTCCTCAGCTCCTTGTGTGTGAGGTCAGCTTTGTCTGTGTTTCTTGTCTTGTCCCACTGTCAACTTTGCATGCGTGTTCCAGTTTTTGTCTTTTCCTGTTTTATTTTGTCAGTCTCATGCTGCTTGTATGTTTTCAGTTTCGCATCACCTCACGCTAGTGTCATTCAGTCCACCTGCCCTTCCCAGCTGTTTCCTCTTGTCTTGGTAATGTGTGTGTGTATACTGTATATTGACTACGCTGTCGTATGAAGGTTTTTATAATCAAACTCTGTTGGTTTTAGGTTTTATGCGTGTTCTTTGATCGACACAGAATGACAAACAAACGCACGGGAGATGAGGAGTCGTTTTGGTTTCATTTAATTTGGCATTATTCAACAGTTACAGTTAAATCATTTCAGAGCAGATTATACAAGTTTAAACCGGGGTGAGAGACTGCATACATGGCCAGAGCATGAGCCGCTGTGCATGGATGTAGTGTCCACCTTCCCTTAATTTAATATTGTATAATAAAAGCCATTTCCGAAACAGAAGCACAGGTTAAACAGTTAAAGCCTGAGTGGAAATAATGTCAAAGTTCACACAAGCATTTAAACCATTCAAATGATTAGCTTATCGATTTAGCCTCAATCCTTCACGTATCACCTCTAGTGCTTCCATAAGCTGTGTGTGCACTCTGTTCGGTGTTTAGCATATGATTAAGTACCTCCAGTATTAAACAGTGTTTCAAGTTAAGTTTGTTGCCACACGTTCTGCATTTGGGTCCAACCCTGCCTGACCCACACAGTCCACTCGTAACACCTCCCTAACAAGGTGGTGATTAATGAAGGGGTACTTTCAAGATCTCATGTGCAAATTCATTGACCATGCATTGCCTTATTATGTGATGGTATCACAAACATATGATAAACACAGCTTGTACTAATCCCTGAAGACTGCAGTTCTATTTCTTCTTATTCAGGGTGGAATCATTTCACTGCTGGTGTCAGGTGGATGCCCCTAGACTTGTGGGAATACGCATATTTGCTTCCTTTGTGTTGCTGCCACAGATCTCAAATTAGGATTCTTTCATAAATTGGCCGTCATAAGCTTAATGAGGAAACATGGCGTTAAACTCAGATGTTAGTAGAAGGGATTTCTCAGGATAAATCTTGGCTGGACTGAATGTTTCTGAATAGGCTGGATTAAAAGTGACCGCGCCATCAGTGCATCGTGTCTGTTTACGGCATACTTTTAAAGACAGGTGGCTGATACCTACCAGTGCGCAGTCATTATTTTCTGCATAGAATTAAGTGAATGCAGTCACTGAGTCATCAGAAACTCTTGTTTTATAAAATAATGTTTAAACAGCAATTTATAAAACTGACACATGGAAAAAATGGAGAATTGTATATGGATTACAGGCTCTTATAAACCAAAGGGAAGCATAATAAAAGTGAAATACCTGCTTTACAACATTTGATTAATGTTCCTCGCTTTATTCCTCCTGCTAAAAACCATCTCAGTGCTTCATTGTGTTTCTTTTTCTCTGGTAGTATCAGTGTGTGTTTATTACTCACATCACTTCCATGCAGGCCCACTGTCAACAACAAAATCCAAATTTAATAACCTCAATATCTCATAAGCCATTGTGGCCCGTTCACTGACTGCTGTAGAGCTGTAGAAGCCTCACAAGAAGAAAGACAAGAAAGCGGGTTTTGTGTGAATTTTAAAGACAATACATTTGCAATTTGAAGTTTATCATGACACAGAAGATCAAAACTGCTGTAACTGATAAACATAATTCATCAAATCATATCTTGTACGAGACACTTTAGGTATTTCTATTGTATAAGAATTCTCCATATCATCAGTCTAATATTCATATTTTCTAATAGTCATATTTTGGCATATTTTGAGATACCTACCTAATTCTACTCTGCTAAAAGTGTAGATTCATTTAGATTAAAATATGACTTAGGCAATTAGGCTCTTAGGCTAACGATATTATTTCTTTCAAATTCTGTGTACTCAGAATCAGCTGCTGCACAGAAATCAATAAATTACTCATATTGGAGAAAAAAGGGGTCAAGAAAAACTGTAGTATGCAGTAGTCAAAATGCTGTGTACTTTAATACATACTGGTCGACAGTCAGTATGTGATCTTTTCATAATCACAAAAACCTTCTTGGCATTACAAGGGCACACCTACTACTCCAGGTAGGGGTGGCTAATTAACAAAGTGGCCATATAGATGTGATCACCATATATCCAAATATATTGGAATTATTGTGAAAATCTATAGTAGACTGAATATAATCTGAATATAATGAGTTCTTTTTGAGTCTTCTTTTTAGTAACCAGCCTGTATATTTGAGACTATTAGTTGTTTAGTACCTAAAGTTTAGAAATGTGCACCATTTTACTGTATATACATTTTAGAGTTTGTTATTAATGAGCACTTTAATTGGGAAATGGAAGGAAAAAGGAGAGAATATTTAATGATTAGCTGTAACATATTTGTACGTACCCACACAGTGATTGAAATGCATCACTTTACATGGGGTTTAGTTCAAGATAGTCCACACTCTGTTAAAATGATGGACAAAGGGATCTTATTATCTGGTCATTGTGGTTATAAATACATTGATGACTGACAAATGAAGACAAAAACATCAATATTTGTCCTCTGTCAATAGGAATTAACAATAACTGTCAATCAGCACCGCTGACTCTGCTCCTTAATTAATGACATTTGATCAAGCTGTCAATCATGTTCCATCCAATCTGATAAAACCTGCTTTCACATTTCTAAATGTATCTGTTCACCAGTGACAGCAGCAGTAAAAGTCAAAAAGTAAAAAGCAATCTGTTACCATGTGCTCCACAACAAAGTGAACAATGTTGGAATGTCTGGTTAAAAGGAAGAAGGCTATACATTACATAATATTGAGAATATTAACAAACAGACTCTCCGTTTTAAAGGTACAGCGTGGGAAATCTCACCACTAGATGTCAGTAGATTGCAGTCTTACCCCACTGTGCATAATCCCTCTCCTCACACACAAGGTATTGAATAATCATCGCCCATCTTATCTCAAAGACCTCATAGCACTTTATCAGCCCAATAGAGCACTGGTAGGCCTGCCCTCTCTTATCCCTCTTCTCCCTCCTGTGTGTTGGAAGATGTGATGGAAGCTTCCTTGAAGCCGACGCCAGACTTTCTCCTTCCTCTCTCCAGCTCCCCCACAGCAGCCTCAGAGCAATTGGACCAGAAATGTCTTCACAGAGGAGCGGGGGAACAAAAAAAGAGTGTGGAAAGTCGGCCTCAGCTTCATCGCCAGTTGTAAAGACAGCGTTTAATGAAGACTTGGTTAACCTCACCAAAATGCTCTACGCTTGTGTCCAGAGCATAACAAAAGCATACTGCAGCCAGAACACTAACTGAGAATAGAAAGAGAAAGCATATTTCTCCCTTAATAGCTTCTCTTTATCTGCACCGCAAAATTCAGGATCCAATTTAGAATCCTTCTCTTTACATACGGCTCACTTGTGGTTCCTTAAATACTTCAGAGTAGAATGGGAGGCAGAGCCTTCAGCTTTCAGGACCCTCTTCTGTGGAACCAGCTCCCAGTTTGGGTTCAGGAGACAGACACCCTCTCTATTTTTTTAGGTTTAGGCTTAAAACTTTCCTTTTTGATAGAGCTTATAGTTAGGGCTG
>VUQK01035959.1:0-12991 GCA_015106715.1 Bujurquina vittata | reverse complement strand
CACGGTTAGCAGCAGACCGGGTCCTTCGCAGCCGCAAAGGCCGGGAGTGAGCGGCGGTCTAGCCCCCACCTCAGTGTCCCCTGCCCCCACCTCAGTGAAGCTCATGTCGCCTAGCCTAGCAATTGTGACAGTGTGCGACGCACAGCTGTGGAAAAGCAGCTGGTTAAATGGAGAACGAACTTTTGCTCCTTTTTGTGGTTCAATTTTAAATCTTTAATTCAAAATAAGCTGTTAAAACAAGCATCACACATTTCAACATCAAGGAACACAGCTGAGCGAATGATTAATTTCCAACTATATTAAGTGAGACATTAATGTTGAATTGCACAGGAACAAATGAAGCCCTGAAACAAACCAAACAGCCGTTCGGGATCATCTGAGCTTGACTTCCACTCGGTGGCAAAGCCATTTCTCCATGAAACAAGCTGATATTTGTGGTTTACACATTTACATTCTCACCCGAAAACATCTTAAAAGTTTCTTTTATGTCACAGGAACTTTTTGGCCGCACTCCTCCGCTCTGGTCCAAGTACGCCCCTCCGGACCAGCGCCACCCCACAGATGGAGCTCCGCCCCCTCATTTGAATATAAGGACATGAGAATGAAAAGTGAAGTAGTTTTACAAAATGAAAGTGTCACAAAATAAAATTCCATTATGACATGAATAAATAAATAAATATATAAAGAAATAATTATATAAAGAAATAACTAAATCTTGAGGTAAATAAATTAAAAATAAATTAAAATAAAATAAGATAAAAAAATAATTTTAAAATTATTATATTTTATTTCATGGAATATTTATTAATAATTTATCTACAGCAGTATTTATTTATTAAGTGTATCTGTGTGTCCTTTGATCTTGATTACCATAGAAACCGCAGGACTACATCAGGGATTTACAGTCTCGCTTACACATACTGCCTCCTGCAGCCTGCCACTTTTATCTGTGCACCACACAACTCACAGTCGTGTCTAGCTCAGTCCCAGTCAGCTCAGTAACGCTCTACTCTAACAATCACCCCATTCCCAGTACTTCCAAAACCAGGGAGAATTTTTCCTAATCAATGAACCCTCCAAGAGGCTTTCTGGGTGAACACTGGCATTCCTGAAGTCATCCAACAGTAGTATTTTTACACAGCACATTGTATAAAATGGACTCTGTACAGGATAATTTCTTTTGTTTAAATTTAAACTAGGACAGTTCCATGTAAACAAAGAGACTGTCAGAACATGACAATAAACTAAAGCAATAATGATGAACAAACACCAACATTAACCTGAGATGTTTTTGATCAAACATTACCTGGAGAGGTGAAAGTAGGCGGAGCCAGAACAGAGACCTAATCTGGCTGCCATAGCCATTACACCCCATAGTACACACTGACAAATGAGGTCTAATTAAAAAGCACATGCCAAATAATTACATAATAATTACACAATTTCATATATAGAGCCAACACACACTCATCAACTTCACTCTGAAGAGACAAAGGATCTGCAGGCTTGTAGAAGATGAAGTCTCACTGAGTCTACAGGAAACTAAAACTGTCCAGTGCAGAGCAGTCCTGCAGAAATCTCTATCCTGCATGTTACAAGTTACATGAGCTGAGAAGAGCAGAAAATTGCTGCAAGACTCTTTTTCAAGCTTCATACACGATACATGGAAATAACTCAACTTTCAGTGACAAACTGCATCATTTAAATGAATATCTATTGACAATAAGAATAGCTGATTTTTCTGAATGTGTGTTATACTGTAGCAATGCTATCCCATTATCACCAGCCTCTAAGATATTCACATGGATTGCATTTTTACCAAGATTATATCCATTTAGAGGAATAATCAGAGGGCTAGAGGACCCCTACCCTTTGATCTTTAAAAGAAATGTGGCATCACAAAACCTAAGGGTAAGACCTAGGGGAGAAATCACTCGTCTGTTGCTCCCGCACCCCCTACACTAGCGGGTCGTAACATCAGCCAAGAGCGTCGTGCACTTCCTCGTCACATAGTGGAGGCAACTCAGACCACATGTGTAATGGTCTTTGTAAGAGCCAAGTGCTTTGCATAAGAGCTGCTATAGTTAAAGGGATACAAAATTAAGAAGAATCATCACTGATTGGTCAACAGACTCCAAAGCTAACTATACATAAGGCCTGTAGTTAATACTAGGAGCTAGTACAGCAAGCAGTGCAGTAGTATAACATTGTACTTCAGAAATATTCATCTCTAAAGGAAAATCTTTGTGCAGTGCAAACAGAATCAACTGAATGATGCCAAAATAAACTTGCAGCAATAAGTTCTTACACAGAGCATGGTGCTGATAATTAAACAGCAATAAGCAGGACCATCACAACACTCGAGAGAGAACATCTGGCAAAGGTTCGCAAAAACCATTTAGCAGCGTCTAATTGGCTATTGTTTTACACACTTCCAAAAGCATGACTGCACTGGGGGCAACATTTTTACCCACACTTCACACACACATTTCCAGTTTGTGCTATCGTGTAGGCCAAGTGACAAAAAAGCAGGAGGCACCTCAGTGGAGGCTCCTGAGCCCATTTAAAGGAAAGAATACTGTTGACGAGTTGGACCCCACATCGTTGGTTTTCTCCCGCTCACTGGACCCTTCACGTCAGAAATGTGAGTACAGATATGCACTCTCTCTCTCTCACACACACACACGCACATACACACACTTGAATTAATTCATTAATCTCTGTTTTGTCAGTGCTGTTTGTGAGCGCTTCACTCATTAAACAAACATTTTTAACATTTTACTTTAAACTCTTTCAAACTTTATATTTTTCATTTATTTTGAAGGTTTTATCCTGTAGTCCCTTCAAATTAAAATATTCCCAAAGTTAAAGTTCAGATTTAGCCTCACCTTTTTCTACTGCAGACAGATGCTGAGTCCATCCCTCCAACATCAAACCTCTGTAACTAACTACACCACCTATCTACCTACCTGACTGACTACCTTCCTAAATATCTAACCACCTCTGACTAACTGACCTCCACAGCGACCAGAAGTCCAACGTCTCTCCTCTTTCTTCAAATTTTCTGAAGGAAAAAAATTCAAACCAGCTTCAGATTTTTCACCTCATCAAACTCCACCAAACATACACACTCGCTTCCTGCCTGCCCTTTCAGAATAAAAGCCTGCTGCCCTGAAGCCATCAGCATTCCTCTGCAGACTCAGCTCTTTAAGCTTCTCCTCTTCCTCTTTTTGAAACATATGATTGAAGAACATGAGTCAGTCCAATCGGAGCAGGTCATTTTCAATACTCAACAATCACTTCAGATCAATAAACGTGCAGCAGTGCCTCTGCAGGAAGCTGCTTCTGTCAATGTCACAGGTACACGGTTTTATTTTGGAGAGTTCCACCTGGTTTCCTGCATGGTTTCACTCTGTTTCAGGTCACTGCCTGCTGCTCACACATGTTAGTCATTAATGGGGGTGTGGCCTGTTTCCACAGCAACAAACCAACGTGAGTGTGTTTGTGGGTGAAGGTCAACATGTGGAAGCTGATGGAATAAATCAACCAAATCGGACACTCCAGCAAGTTCGGACCTTCAGATTCTTTAGTTCTAGAATCTGAGCTTTCTAAAAACAGGAATGTGGAGATAACTGAGCTCAGAGTGGCAGGGTCAGAGGTCATCACACACAGATGATTGCAGCAACACAGAAAGTTGCTTCCTTACTGTCGGCCATTGATTTCCTGCTCCTGTGGTGGATGTTCTCATTAAACATGTTTCTAATAATGAGCTCTCTCTCTCTTCCTATGTGTGTGTGTGTGTGTGTGTGTGTGTGTGTGTGTGTGTTAATCCATGAGTCCTCAAAGTTCAGGCTCTGCTCTAAACACTCAGTTTATCACAGTTTTATTTAGTCTGGGATCTGGGTAGTTTGGGTATTTTTTTAAGACCTGATTTGTTTTTCAGTTTCATGTGTTGATTTCAGTTTAGTTTCCACAGTTCATTAGTTTCAGTTTTTTTATTGTTGTAGAGGTGTCTGTCAGGAGCAGGTATTACAGCACAAACACACAACACTCAGTGTGTCATGTGAATGTCTCAGCAAACAGACACACTAAAGGAATGTGGTGACAAATTTAACCAAAATGTTAAAGAATAGAGCCAACCCATTGTACACAAGTACCAGAGCCAGGTACACAGTCCTTATATGGTCATCACAGGCACTGTGGGGTTCCACAAGGCTCAGTCCTAGGGCCATTGTTATTCTCCGTCTGCATCCTTCATTTAGGCAGCATTAATCCATCTTTGTCGGGCATTTCTTCTCATTTCTATGCCGGTGACATTCAGCTGGATAGGTTTTTTAAGCCTCACCAGCTGGACAGGCTGTCCACCCTGTTCCTTTGTTTCTCCCAGGTTGGTCACTGGCTCTCCCGCAATTACTTTGTTTTAAATTTCAGTAAGACTGAAGCCATGATTATAGCTCCCAAAGAAGCAAAAAGAAGCAAAGTCCAGTATTGATACTCTTGGTGTAGTATTTGATGGGCTTTGATTCATATGTAAAATCTATTTTTCGTTAATGTTTCTTTCATTTATGTAACATTTCTAAGCTGCGATCTGTGGTCTTCTCCACTGATCTAGAGAAAATAGTTCATGCAATTTTGTCATTGTACTTAGATAATTGACCAGCTCAGAAAAATCATGTATTTCAGGCCTCGATACAAAATACTGCAGCCACACTATTAACAGGGATCAGGCTTCCACGTCAGCTTTCTTTAGCCGACTCTGTGGACTCCAACAAAAAGCAGTCAAAACCTTTTCTGTTTAACAACCCCTTCTGTTCAGATTCTTTTTTTAATGTACATTTATTATGGTTTTATTATCACGACCCCCGTTAATGACTAACGTGTGAGCACCTAGTAATTGTTTTTCAGTTTTCATTTATATTTTAGTGTGATTATTCCTAGTTTTTACTTATTTTGTTGTACAGCACTTTATGTCTGTGAAAAGCACTCTATAAACTGACTTACTTCAGGAGCTAAAACAGCTTGCTTCAGACTGAGGGCTGCACCAAGGCTCAGTATGAGACAAAGAAGGATTATTTTGACTGTGAATCAAGCAAAGCTGTTCTCAACGAGTCCAAGGATAAGAATAAAGTAGGAAAGGAGCAGAATAAGAAACCATTGTGTGTGTTGGTTCGGAC
Source organism: Bujurquina vittata (assembly GCA_015106715.1). Lineage (NCBI taxonomy): Eukaryota > Metazoa > Chordata > Actinopteri > Cichliformes > Cichlidae > Bujurquina > Bujurquina vittata. The sequence goes on along the minus strand of VUQK01035959.1, from coordinate 7,817 downwards.
TGAGCGTGCTCAGAGCCCGCGGTATGACTGGTCCTGAGGTGGCGCTGTGACAGGCTGAAGCCAATAAATGTGATCAGATTAATGCAGCAGCTCTCTCTCTGTGACTCGGTGTCTCTCACCCATCTCCGCAGCAGATGGTCTCTCGCTCTCGCCCGCTCCCTCTCTCACCCGCCGTTCCTCTCTTGCCCTCACTCGCCCTCTGGCAGATGGTCTCTCTCTCTGGATCTGTTTCCATGGTTGAACATGCCTGGCGTCTTTGAGGAGACAAAGTCTGATTGATTTGATTTAAAATTTTAAATCAGAGGTTTGTGTCACCGGCTGAAGACAGGTGAGTTATGATTACTCATTACTGATATCAGTGTCCAGTCAGATGGTCAGCAGGTGATTTTCTGTGTCTGTATAAAGCTGCTCAGTTCTCCATGAAGCAAAGGCAACTGAGTTACTGTTGGTTAAACAATGTTAATGTGACATTTAGCTTCACTCAGTGGATTCTGCAGTTTAAACTATGAAAGCCAAAAAAACAATAATGTCTTACTGGAAGATTTATACATACAGAATGAAGCTAGAGAATTAAATCAGTTGGATTTTCTTTATTTTGGTTAATTTTATTCTGATTTAACCCTTTTATCCTTGTGTAAAATGGCTTTATGAAGGTATTATGTGTCATCATTTTCTGTTTTATAGCTCTATTATTTCATTTTGTTTCTGGGTTTGTTTCATGTTTTGCTGCTTGGACCGTATTTTTCCAACCTTTGGGGATAAATAAAGTTTATCATATCTTATTTTTACGTTGTTGTTAGGTTCATTAATAAGGGAGTCAACTTGGCTGGTTTTTAATGTTACTTCATGGAAGCTCAGGTGTGACGTTTTCCTGTCACAGTGAGGCGTCTGAAGTTGACATTGATCTGCTGGATTAAAGTGAAGCTGACTGCACCTCTGAACCTTTCTCTCCAACATGATGCCTTTATAAAAACAGCTGAGAACGTTTAACACTTCATCTATGAGTTTCCTTTGTTTCCTCCTCCCGTAGCAGCTGAAATCTGTGGCTGCAGCCAATTTGCTGCTCTGGTTTCTTAACACAGTTCCAGGAGGTCACGCAGGGGGATCTGGACAGGTGCTACAGGAAGTTTAGAGTTCAGTGAAGATGTCCTATAAGCTCTATTAACAATATTGTGGGCGACATTTTTATTGATCCTAGAGACAGTTCATAGATATATAGATACCTCTAATGCTGAGCATAGAGGTCACTAACTGAGCTGCAAGGATTTTTAGGGAGGATCTGCATGTTCTGGAATCTCTAGATCACTGCTGTTGATCAGGAAATCATCCGGTGCTTCGGGAAACATCTGAGGTTTAGAGTTCAGTGAACAGGTCACTGAAGGGCCAGCACTCCTTGATGAAGTTATGTGAACATTTTAAAGGTCCGAGGTTGGCGAGGCCTCTGAGATCTTTGAAAGGTTCCAGTTGTGATCGAGGAACAACCTCAGACTGTGTTTGTGTTTCAGGATGATGATGAATGATCGGTGGACCATCATGAACAACAGCAGCTCAGAGCTCGACAGCAAGAGACCAAACAAGCACAAGGTAGCTCCGCGTTAGCAGCTTTCTGTGTATGCTCAGATGGTAAGAGAGCTCTGCAGAGTTTATTCGTGTTAATCTGGAGTTAAACTGTCAGATCAGCGCACGTGTAATCTTCAGCATATGTCGGCTTTACTACAGATTACACCCTGCAGGAGCACTCAGGATTTACACTGAGGCAATCTTCGCGTCACTTTTTAGCCCTACAACAGGAACCTGCAGACAAACGTTGCTGCTTCGTAGCGTCTTTACCTTACAATATAAAGCGCCTTAAGGGAAATATTTGTTGTGATTTGGCACTATAGAAATAAAATTGAATGGAAAATTGAATTAAAAACCTCAACATGAGCCTAATGGCCACTGCCATGTTGTGTTTTTGTTTCAGGAAGTGCCCATATTTGGATGAAGGAAGTACTAAGTTAGCAGCTAATACTGGCTGTCTTGGTTATCAGTCTGCATCACAGACACAGATACCCGCTAATCAGTGCTCAGTAACATCTAAATAAAATCCCCAAATTTCACTGTGCACCAAAACTGTAGCTCCGCCTTCTCAGACAGTCTGTTAGTCCACTGAAGTGCACAGCAGCCGTGTTATTGGTCAGAAAATTGCATTAAAAATGCTCCAAGAGGCTCCAACTGCAGGACATTCGATTCATGGAGAGAGATTTGATTGAGCAACAGAAGTGACCCTGAGTCGTCTTTCGCCTGGCTGATATTAACTAGCGTGTCTCACATAGAGGATGAAAGTCAGCAAATTCATCCAAACTCTCGGGCTGATCTGCTATGCTCAAATGACTTCATCAGCTCACGTTATGACCTATCAGCAGCTTCCTGTAACTTTGTGTGTGCTTTGTCAGAGGTGCTGCAGCTTCCTGTTATGGTCTGGTGTTGGGTTGGTCATCATTGCAGTCATTGTCATGGCAACAGTCACCATCTTGTACCTGAACCACTATCCTCTACCCTTCATCAGCAGGTAAAACACCTGTACCGGTCTGTCTCCCAGTGTCTCTGTCCACTTAAATTTAAACCTGGGGTTGTTGTGGTTACAGGGGGGAAGTCACCTCATCTGTGGTTTCAACCAGTCCCAAGGAGTCTGGACCCCTGGTGACAGTGTCACGTGTTGCAGACGGAGAGCCAATCAGCATCTTTCTAGACCCAAACTGTCCGGACTTCAGCGAGCACTTCCTGCGCTGGGAGGCGCTGCAGAGCTCGCTGCTGCGGACACTGACCAATTATAATGCTGACGACTGGCAGGACCACGGCTTTTTCCAGAAGCTGGGAGAGGAGCTGAAGGTGCTATCAGGCCACACCCACAATCTGAGGCTGGAAGCTGATTCGCTGAAAAGAGGCCAAGGTGTTCTGGACCAACGACTGGACAGACTGCAGAGTGAGCAGAGCCGCGTCGTCCAGGTAGAAACTAAAGTAATAGCAAATTAATTGAAGTGAGATGGACTGTGGCTCGACAGTGTAGCAGCTTACAGATTTGCCTTAGAAGTAAAGGGCCCTATTTGAGGGTTGTGTGAGGAAAGATGTCCATGCAGAGCTGCCTAACTTAACTCAGTCTAGTCAAATGAAATAGAAGCACTGCATCAAGCACAATAAACTATGAAATTGACACCTTATATGATTAAACTGCCCCCCCCCTTTGTGTACCTGTACAGGTGATGTCTGACAGTCACTCAGGTGTGTTGAAGTTGGTGGCAGGTTTCAGTGATTCTCTACTCAGCCTGCAGAGGGAAACAGATAGTCTGAGGAAGCTGAAGAGTGAGCTGAGCAGAGACACCACGCACACAGGTATGCACACCTATGCAGGTACAATAGTGCTTGAAGACGTCCTATATTTCTGCATAATTTAAGATATTTGCCAGCTGTGAGCTAAAACTCCAGATTTTCTAAATAAAAGAAGACAAAGAGCAGTCACCAGAGCCCAGGTGTGTCTGAGAGGTGGACAGAGTCGCTTCATGTGGATCCACAGACACACCTGTGTTGCTGATGATTTCCCATGTTCCTCAGCTCTTAGACCCAGGGACTGCAGTGACATCCTGAAATCTGGCGTCTCTGAGGACGGTGTTTACTCCGTGTTTCCAACTCATGACCCTGATGGCTTCATGGTTTACTGTGACATGAGCACAGACGGAGGAGGCTGGACGGTAAACACACACACACACGGCTGAGGTGCTAATTAGTTTGTCAACATGTGCTCGTTAGACACCTGCTTTAGTTTCCAGGGTAACACTGCTAATGCTGATTAGCTTAATGTGCAAACAGGCAGCTGAGAGGCTGACCTGTTTTGACCTGCTGACCCAAAGAAGATCCTGTCATGCCTGATCAATCGCATGGATTAATTTTATCAGTAACACTATTTCTGTAAAGAAAAATCACCAATCAGAGGGTAACACCTGGCACGTGTGTGTGTGTGTGTGTGTGTATACAGGTGATCCAGAGGAGGGAAGATGGCTCTGTGAACTTTTTCAGAGGCTGGGATGCTTACAGGGACGGATTCGGGACGACAACTGGAGAGCACTGGCTTGGTCTGATACACACACACGTTTGTTTTGCTGTGTTTTTGGGGACAATTACTCACTGAGCGCACACACAGGACCCTGAACTTTAACCGGAACCTTAACCCAAACCCTTACCAAGTCTTTGCTGGATTATTTCCTGACTTCCATGACTTTCAGACGCTGTTCATCTGATACAGATTTTCTCTGATTTCTTTTAAGCACACCATGCTGAGATATGCCAAGTTTACAGCTGACAGCTCTTTGGGAATCACCTTGTTAGTGCAAAAATCCTACTGTATGATGTTAAACTGTGTTATCCTGGGCATTTCTATACTGTAGATTCAACTAAAGGAATGGAACAAATGAATTTTTTTGTTAGCTTAAACTGGTTCTTTGCTCAGTTGTCTCAACACTGGTTCATCCTCTGAGCTCAGAGCCTTTTTATGCTTCCAGGATTCACAGGTTCAGAGGCTTAACTAACAAAAAACATTCTTTTTGAAAATGTTAAACTACAAGAACTGGTCTGAAAATGAGTGGAAAAGAGCTGGAAGGAAAATATAAAGACATGAGTGTGGCTCAAGGCTTTTATATACTACTGGGTAGCTTGGGCTATAATAATCCAGCATCGTACTCTACTGTATAGTGACAGATTTATATTTCAAAATCTACAGAATAAAAAGTAACCAAAGAACAATATTCACATCAAAGGTACAGATGTGCACAGACATAATTACTATAAAACATTGAAATACTTCAGGAAAGTACATTGAAAATTGAGTCTGCACATTTTCACTGATTAGTGGTATTCTTTATGTTTAATTCCTTATTGTATATTTATGGGCACTGCTTTGATATGGGGTCATCCCATGTCCGCTAGTTAAAATAAAAAAAAAATTAAAAAGTCCCACCTAACCACCTCTGATTAGCTGGAAAAGGGGAAAGATCTACTTCTTAACAGGAATTATGCTAAATCTTTCTAAAAAAATATTTTACAGAATGAAGGTATGGCGTTTTAGTTTTTCTAACAGCATTTATATGCTCTACATATATCTGAATATTTGAAAAGACTCAAATTGGGAAAATGAAAGAGAAAATTATTGCAAATTTTGGATATAATATTAAGAGAAACTTTTTGTTTCTAACAAAATTGATGTGATTATAATGTGTGTGAAACATTCAGCAGGTTTGGACTCTCCTAAAGAATATTCTGGAGATCAAATCTTAACCGTGACCTCCAAACTGTGCTTTCTGCACACCTCCAAACCTGCTGTCACAGATCACACCTCCTCCATCGTCGACCAGTCGGAGCTCACCTGAGCTCCAATCCACACCTGAAGGACCAGGCTAAAAAAAAAAATAAAGATAGATACACATCTAAAAACAGCCTAACCTTCATCCTTCATCCATTTTTAGAGAAATAATGATGACAGGGACCTGAAATTTTGCATAATTCCTATTAATTCCACAGCAGCACGATTACTAACTGGCACCAGTAAGCCTGACCACATTAACCTCATTACTGTTTTTCCTCACAGAGACAGCAGATGCTGTGCAGCATGCACACGGCAGCTGATTGACACCTGTCTGTCCACCTGTCTCTCTCAGGTCTGCAGAGGATCTATTCGCTCACCAGGTCAGGTGGTTTCGAGTTGCGTATCGACATGGCCGACTTTGATAACGCCACAGCCTTTGCTCAATACTCTGAATTCTCTGTCGGCCGAGACTCTGTGAACCCCGAGGAGGACGGATACCCGCTGACCGTGGATGGATACTCTGGGACCGCAGGTACCACACACATTACCACACATTACCACAGAGCACCATGCACAGTGCTGCACACCACACAACCAGGTATTTCTCTTCAGGTGACTCTCTCCTCAAGCACTCTGGGATGCGGTTCACCACCAAAGACAGAGACCAGGACCAATCAGAAAACAACTGTGCAGCGTACTACCAGGGGGCGTGGTGGTACCGGAACTGCCATACCTCTAACCTGAATGGGCAGTACCTGAGAGGGGGCCACGCCTCCTACGCTGATGGCGTGGAGTGGTCCAGCTGGACGGGCTGGCAGTACTCACTTCAGTCCACGGAGATGAAGATCCGACCCAGACAGGAGTCCTGAATCAGGACCGAGAGCGCATCACTGGTTTCTGATCGATGACGTTTTGTATTGATGACTGACTGATTAGCTGATTAGAGTGTGTGTGAAGCTCTGCTTGCAGTAAATGAATCACATTGTAAATCACAGTAAATAAACCAGAGCTTTGACTTGTTACTCAGGATTTTTGTTTTATCAATAAACTCATTTGATAAGTCTATCCATACTCACATTATTTGATCTTAACATCGTAGCTGTGACAACATGGAGGGCTAGTCGGAGGTCATTCTCCTCAGATGGGAAATCGGTGGGTTAGTACTCTGTGGAGGAACTCCCCTGTGGCATGGAGGAGTCGTCTCAGTTGAAAAGGTTCTTCTGTTTATCAAGTGGTGGAAGGTACAGAGATGGCTCAGTCATACGGGGACCTAGACCGTAAACAGGGCGCGTGAAAGTGAAGCTTTCAGTTTATCGGCCAATCAGCTGTGACCGTAGTTGGTGACTAGAATAATTTGTCAGGGCTCAGCCTCCAAGAGGCTTCCGCACAGGAAGAGACCAGCAGCAAGCCAACGGTTTGTGATTTAAAGACAGTCAATCCTGAGTTGAACTTCCTTCGGACTGCAGACGAGCTCCTGAAGCAGCCACCGGTGGGGGTGAAGGATGCTGCTGATTGACAGCTGATAAATGTATTACAGTGTTGATGCCATGTTACCAGATACCATCTATGTCTCTCTTTACACCCACAATGTCTTTTGGTTTTAGTGTTTGGGAACAATGGTCTAACCATAAGGAAAATTTGTGGGATTCATGTAAATGCTTTACTACAAATATGTACAGTAGGCTCTAAATATCACTTTGGTTTATTAACTGTACAAGCTCCAGCTTCCCCGACACCAAAATCCACAGGGTCTGTGGCTGCCTCTCCTCGGCCATCCGTGTGAGTCTGGCTTGCTGGGTCACCCCTGCTCAAGTTTCCCTCCACGCAGTGTCACCACTCAGTCCATTTTTCTTCTTTTTCCTTTTCCTCTGTTCACCCCCACCGGTGTCCACCCATTAAAAAGGGTCACCAGGCAGGTGTTGCCCATTCCCCTGATTGGTGTGGCAGGAAGTTAAAAACCCCACAACAATAAAAGCATGCAATAAATATATATATAAAAAAAACGTGCAAATATAAAAACCCATAACATCACTTTAAAATTACTTCTGCCACATCACACACACACCTGCTGGACATGACTGCGAGCACGCCTTCATGCACTTTTCATATAGCCAGGCTATGAGAGCCCGGCTGCTCTGGTTTCAATGCTGTGTGCGCATTTCAGTGCGACTGATGGCTTGTTGAGGGAATGAGGGAGGACAGCTGTCTTTATAATCTGTCTTTATTAGTTAGCTACGTACCACAGGTTATTAAGGTGGCTGTAATTAAACCATTACTTAAAAAGCCATCACTGACCCAGCTGTCTTAGCTAATTATAGGCCAATCTGTAACCTTCCTTTTCTCTCCAAAATTCTTGAAAGAGTAGTTGTAAAACAGCTAACTGATCATCTGCAGAGGAACGGTTTATTTGAAGAGTTTCAGTCAGGTTTCAGAATTGATCACAGCACAGAAACAGCATTAGTGAAGGTTACAAATGATCTTC
>VUQK01035957.1:0-21411 GCA_015106715.1 Bujurquina vittata | reverse complement strand
CAAGTAATCCAGCAGTCTGAGAGCGAAGTGCTCTACTGGGGTGGTATGTTGTTATGAGGTCTTTAAGATAAGATGGTGCCTGATTATTCAAAGCCTTGTACGTGAGCAAAAGGATTTTAAATTCTATTCTAGATCTAACAGGGAGCCAATGAAGTGAAGCCAATATGGGCGAAATGTGCTCTCTCTTTCTAGTCCCTGTCAGTACTCTAGCTGCAGCATTTTGAATCAGCTGAAGGCTTTTCAGGGAGCTTTTAGGACAGCCTGATAATAATGAATTACAACAGTCCAGCCGAGAAGTAATAAATGCATGGATTAGCTTCTCATGTCTCTTTGCAGCAGTGAGAAGAAAATTTTCATTTCAATCTCAGATCCTTCATGTCTGTAATCATAGAGACATAAACATCGAGAACACTCAGGAGTCCTTTAAAATATGAAAAAAAATATATATAAATATGAATAAAATGCCTGAAAAATATTCCTAAAGTCTTCATATGGCAAAAATACATAAACATTAAAAACATAAAGCAGAAAATAGAAAAATGTTAATAAAATGTTTAAAAAATAAAATTCAAATCACATTTTTAGGTTTAAATTTAAAATAAAATTATTGGAGTTAAATTAAAAATTTCTAAACATCTGAAAATTTGTGAAATAAAAAAAAATCCAAAATGTGTTCAGGAAAGTTTATTAAAGAAAAATTAAAAATAGGAAGAAATATTTGTAATCAAACATAAATGAAATGTGTTTCAGTGCGAGGATCAGACGGCACGGCTCTGCTCCGTGGCCCCCCCCATTGTGAGGAGCACGCGGCCTTCCAGAGGTACCCCCCGCCACACACTTACACAGAACTTACACTTAACACTTACACAGAGTGTGTGCGTCACCAACGCACACACTCTGTAAACAATAAACTGTGTGTGTGTGTGTGTGGCAGGGACTGCCGGCTCAGCAGGTGTGTGACCTTCAGCAGAGATGGATCGCTCTTCAGTTGGTGTAACGGACAAAGGTGGGACCGCCTCTCCGTCACTGCGAGTAACAGATGTCCTGATGCCTGTTTGACCCCTGACCCTTTGTCTGTCTGTACTTCAGCGTCTCCGTAGTGAAACCCTCAGATGGTGCGGTGGTGTCGACCTTTGACCTCCCAAAGACGGCTCTGCTGGCGTTTTCCCCGCTCAACAACATCCTGGTTACCTGGCAACCATACACCAGTAAGAGACAAGGAGTTTGTTTTCAGATTCCAGGTCAGAGCTCAGAAATTAGATCACATGGGAGCATTGCTGTAGGGCAGGTATCCTTTTATACCTGCACAGGTAGCATTCCTTCACACTGACACAGTTTGATGTCATGTGGCACAAACGTCTCTCAGGTGAGGCCATGTTTGCAACTCTGTCTGACTGGCAGACACACAAATATCCTTTAGTTTCCTGTACTCCTCCTGTACTGCTGTAGTCCTTTGGAGGGTGGCAGTTTGTAATGTCACGTCGGCAGGTGTGCAGGCAGTTTTGTAGAACAGGTGACGGCCGTATGAGTAAAAGTGTTGTTTGTACCTGTTTTGATAAGCGTGGCATCTCAGGTATGTTGTGAACTGTTTAATGAAGTTGATTCTGTGCCGGCTGCAGAGACTCAGGACAGTCCGCAGGGGGAGGCCAACCTCCAGCTGTGGGAGCTGCAGAGCGGCCGACTCGTAAAAGCTCTGTATCAGAAGAAGGTCGACTTGTGGTCAGTCCCAATGCACCTCGAGATGATCCATTGATCGATCGATCGATTATTTCGATTATTGATCGTCAGTGTTAATATTTCTGATGATCTGCAGGTGTCCCAGCTGGTCTGAAGACGAGAAGATCTGTGTGAGAAGCGTCAACAACGAGCTGCAGTTCTACGAGAACAACGACTTCAGTAAGGAAGCAGGTTTAAGTGTGCAGGTGTAAAACCGTCATGGTGACTGCTAGAAGCTTCCCGACTCGTGCGGGGTTCGCTCTGTCGCTGTGAAACCAGCAGCTGATGTCTGCAGCCTGTCTCTCTCTCCAGACTCCATCGCCAACAAGCTCCACATGCAGAGAGTGTCAGACTTTGCATTGTCGCCTGGAGGTCAGCCCAGCAAGGTGAGCAAACCCTCCAGCAGCACAGCATTGGTAGACGACCTGAACCCGGTCCCACCCACCTGCTCTGTCCCCCTCAGGTCGCCGTCTATGTCCCTGGCAGCAAAGGAGCTCCGTCATTTGTCCGCCTGTATCAGTACCCGGTGCTGGGAGGGCCGACCGCTGCGCTCGCCAACAAGAGCTTCTTCAAGGCTGACAAAGTGACCATGAACTGGAACAAGAAAGGTAGGTGGTGGAGGAAGAGGAGGAGTCCAGAAGCCTTATAATCATGGCTGACCATAACCCGTCTGTCTGTCTTGCAGCCTCGGCGGTGCTGGTGACGGCGAGTACTGAGGTGGATAAAACCGGAGCGTCATATTACGGAGAGCAGACGCTGCATTACCTCGCCGTTAATGGAGAGACGGCTGTGGTCCAGCTCCGTAAATATTCCTTTTATTTCCCAGTTTACCTTGAGCGTGATCCATTAATGAGTTAGGAACAATAATTGTTGCCGCTGCTTGAGCAGCTCAGGAGTCGTTTTCGTACCTGAGGAGTGAATCATGGGTGGTGTTTCTGTAACGGCTCACGGCTGATCTTTATCCATTCGAAACAGCGAAGAACGGTCCGATCTACGACGTGGCGTGGAGTCCAAACTCCACAGAGTTCTGCGTGGTGTACGGCTTCATGCCGGCCAAAGCCACCATCTTCAACCTCAAATGTGACCCCGTGTTCGACTTTGGGACTGGACCCCGAAACGCCGCCTACTACAGGTGAGAATGCTTTTCCAGCAGATTTGTTAATGATGCAAGAACACAGGCTGGAAATGGGTCTGACTGAAAGGATCATTGATGGGACTGGATGTTGCTTTCCTGTGAGAGAGTGCAGCTGCTCCTGGTTGGAAGAAGCTCTAAAGGTCCTTCAGCTGGTTGTGATGGCGTTGCACTGACCCAGTGTTGATCAGACGCGTTCCTTCCTTCCAGTAACTGACCTCTGCTGCTCAGCTGTGACCCAAATGAACGTCTTCCTCCTCCTGGAATTAATTTCCGCCACAGTTTCCTTTCAGATTTGTTTTTACCGAGCACATTTGTGTTTATTTTGTGTCTCGAATAAAAACTTTAAAAAGTGTTTTTTGGTCCTCTGGTAAATAAAATGAGATCTTCAGCTTAATGAGGTGATGCTACCTCCTTTCAGTCCAATAAAAGAAGAAATTCTGAAATTCCTCAGTTAGTTCCTCTGAGCGTTCTTACCTCAGAACCTTAAACTGTTGGATGATGGTCTGTCTCTCTCTCTGTCAGCCCTCAGGGCCACATCCTGATCCTGGCTGGTTTTGGGAACCTGCAAGGTCAGATGGAGGTCTGGGACGTGAAGAAGTACAAACAGGTGAGAAACAAACAGGCTGGATGCAGTTTGAAAAGCATCAGATAAGGAATCAGCATGGTGTCATCTGCAAACATCACAGAAAGGTCTGATTTCCTCAGTTTGACACTCAGTAAATTCCTGTGAGCAGTATAAGGGTCAGGGTTGAAGGCCCGTCGAACGAACGGCCTCACGGTGTGGAGCTGAAGGACCTACACCACGTGATGAAGACTGCACAGTGTGCATTAAGGTTGGAGCGCCTACACCAACCGTCTGAGGAAGGACAGCAGCATCATTTCACACCCGGCCAGCCTCTGAGCTACTGACTGAGGAAATGCTTGTTGCCTGAGCTGTAGCCTCCACCACCCCACCCAACCTCCACACGCCAAAATAACTCCACCCCATATAAGCACTGCCTCAGGTTCAATCCTCTGATTATTGTTACATTATTCTGATGGGCACAAAGAGACGCAGTCTAAAATTAACACACTTTAAAACTCTTCTGTTGTCGATCAACGATGTCAATGTGTGTAATGATGGTGTCTCTAAAGCTGCGATCATGTTGTTTGGCTCACCTGTCTCGTCTCAGGTGTCCAAACCTCAGGCTCCAGACGCCACTCATTTCTCCTGGTGTCCTGACGGTGAGCACATCGCCACGGCGACCTGCTCTCCTCGGCTGCGGGTCAGTAACGGTTTTAAGATCTGGCACTACACCGGCTCCGTGCTGCATTCGTGGGATGTGGCGGCCGGCTCGGAGCTGTGGGAGGTGCTCTGGCAGTCGTTCCCTGACGGCAGCTTCCCAGAACGGCCGGTCAAGTTCCAGGCGGCGCCCAGCCAGCTGGGGTCCACGCAGGCCCCGCCCACGCAGGCATACCGGCCGCCTGCCCTGAGACACCTGCCGGCCACGCCCAGCTCCAAACTGGTGAGATGATAACCAAGCGGTTTGCGTGTATTCGATCCTGTCACGTTTCTAATGAACCGAAGCTGAACTCCTTCCCTGTCTTCTTCCTCCCCATCAGCACGAGGACGAGCCTCCCCAGGACCTTCGACCTGGAGCGCCGGGAGAGAAAAGTCTCTCTAAAGCTGCTCTGAAGAATCAGAGGAAACGAGAAGCAAAGAAAGCAGCCAAACAGGTGAGGACTCCGATTCTCCACAGTAAAATACTTGTAGGTGTGACCACGGGTCCGGTGCCGGGAGAGGACACGCCTTCTCTGCAGCCTGACTGACATCGTTACTGAAAGTCGACCTGAAAGGTCTGAGTCTTTTTAAAGTGCTCGTTGGTTCATGGCGTTGATGATGCATCAAATAATGAGCGTCCCGCCGTAAAAGCTGCTGTTTTTACACTAACGAGGGAAACGGATTGATGGGCAGGTGGAGGTGATGAAGTTCAGAGGCTCAGTCCAACATTCGACCATGTGGTCTGCTGCTGCTGATGGCGGTGGGGGATTTTAATGTTGTCGTGGAGCCACGAGTCGGTCATCATCTGCTCATTTGGCTCCGGCGCTCCCGTTTTTCCGGCTTTCTGGCATGTTTTTAGGCATGTGAGCTGTGTCTCAGCTGCTGTTGGTGTTTCACCTCCTCGCCTCTTTTTACTGTAAGATACCTTCCAAACATACCAAAATAAATACTCGGCTCCTCGTCATGTGGTCAGAGAGATCATGCGATCATAAATATGTGTAATGGGGATGTAGAGAGGGACTCCCAGTCATGTGCATTAATGTGAGGAGCACTGACCTGATTTTTTTTCTGCAGGAGGCGAAACCAGAACCAGAACCTGAACCTCCCTCTGAGCCTGCCCCTGTCAGCAACAGCCAATCAGAGGCGAGCAGCGGCGACCCGGAGACAGACAAGAAGATAAAGAACTTAAAGAAGGTGAAGATCTGGTTGAGATGCTGGGTGTTGTCTGCAAACATCAGTCAGGTCCAGCGTCTCCCCAGGTGGGCCACGGTCTGAGTGCTCCGATTGGTCAGACTCTGATGTTTGTGTGTTTCAGAAACTGAAGGCTATCGAGGAGTTGAAGGAGCAACAGGTGCTGGGAAAAGTGCTCCAGAAGAACCAGGTGAAGTTCCTCTTTTTGGTTACGGTTCCACAGTGACGAGCTCATCTAAAAGGCTGTTTTGTAGATAAGTTCATTAATTACAGAAGCAGCGGTTCCCCCACTGCTGTTATCACGCTTTAGATGACAGACGGGATGTAGCTGCTTGCTGCGTAGTTGCAGCTGGCGGATTTGTTGATGCTGCGATCAGGACACAGACGTTGACTCAAAGTTGAACCTGAGGTCTTTTCTCTGCAGCTGGAGAAGATCCAGAAGGAGCAGCAGCTGCTGAAGGAGCTGCAGGAGCTGCAGATCGGACAGTAGGGGGTGTGGTAGGAGCTACAGGCCACGCCTCCAGTCCCGCAATACGTCATTCACACACACAAACACACAGAGAGATTGGTGGCGTGTGTGTTCAAACTGCACGTTTCTAGAGATGGGCGGGGTTCGTGACGTGCCTCCAGAGGGATGAAGTGATTGGCTGGTTGCTCCCTATTTTCATGCTGCAGCTGCGAGCCACTGGAGGTTGTCCTGGCAAGTGCAGGAAGCAGCTGAGGTGACCTGAAGTGAAGGGACATTCCAGAACGTGGGACTGTCCCTTTAAAGCAGTGGCAACAGCAGGTGCGTGCGTGTGTGTGCACGTGTGTCCATTGAAGCCTTCTGCTATGCAGCAGCTGTACAGTGCTCCTTTCAGAATAAAAGCCTGCTCGTCACATTGAAACTGAATCAAATGCCAATAAAGTTATTATTGGAATGTAGTTGGAATAAAAGTGAAACCTTCATGTTTTTCTGCATGTTTAATATTTGAAAATGACCTGCACAAGTTTGTATCTGATATTCATGGAGCATGGAGCTTCATAGATTTTTAAGGGGACCTGCAAGTGAGAACAAACAGAAATCATGTTTATTGGAGCCAGAAATGTTCATAAGGGGATGTTTGTTGGTTTTGCATCACTGAAAGAGTTTGATTCTTTATTAAATACAAACTGCAGGAGGTTCAGAGCCGGCTCAGGGATGTTGTCAACATGTTTCATCTAACAAAGGTTTGAGTGCAGCTCACGCATGGACACATGTTGCTGATGTCTCAGTTTAATTCATTTTTTTATATAGCATCTCCTCAGGAACATTACACAGAATTGTGTGGCTACATTTTGAGAATAATAACTGAAAAGCATCAAGTTCCACTCCCATCACCTGGTTCTGCTGCATGTGAACGTGCACACACTTTAGCCTAACCCTAAATGTGGAGCCGGTTCCTTCAAGACACACTTGAGAAGGTTTGTGTTCATCTCTATAGCTCAGGCGTCCCGGCTGCTGCTGCATGCTGCTGCACCTTCTGCCTGACGTGAGGCAGGACGGCATCCCTGTAAAACACCTCCAGTTTGGACACTGTCTGCTCCCACAGCGCGGGGTCAAAGGTCACCGGGACCACGGCAGTCTCCTTCAGAGTAAAGACGACGAGGTCGGCCCGCTGCAGGCCCGTCACCGCCAGCTGACACTGGATCTGTGTGTAGTAACTGTGAGACGTCTTCAGACGGTAGACGCGAGCCTGCAACAGGAAGACGAGGTCAGACAGCTCGGACTAGCCTGTAAGCAGGAAACTCAAATAGTTTTTTACCCCTCCGGGCTCCCGTCCATCGTCCTCGTGGATTTGCAGACAGAAGGCGGGGTCTTCCCTACAGGCGTCCTCCACCCGTCTGTGTCTGTGCTTGTAGGGACACTTCACTTCCAGGCAGAGCAGCCAGTGGCCGGTCCGTCTGTCCGTCACGATGCCGTCGGGACTGGCGGCCAGCCAGGGCCGCTGGGGGTCAATGAACAGGCCGCAGTCCTGAACGGAGACCTGCCGGCCCAACGCCGAGGTCTTCAGCTTCTGCAGGGTGACACCATCATCGTGAGCTCAGCAAAGGTTCAAGTTTTATTGTTTTTCTGCAGCACTCAGCGATGAAGGACCTCCTCCTCCGATGCTGGGAGGGTTTCAGGGGAACAAATTCATTCATATCTCAAATCTCACATTTTTGCCTCTAGTTTGACTTTTTCCGATTTTTAAGTATAATTTTCTTAGTTCACCACTGACGACATAATCTTACAATCCAGACTCAGACTATTATTTTTATTCTTTGCTTTCAGCCTTTTTTGACTTGTTAAATTTAACTTCAGCACCATTTTCCCGTAATTCTGACTCTTTACATCCTAACCCTGTCTTTGAGCTCATGGTTTATTTTTGAGGAGACGCTGAAACACACCTGGTACCTGCGGACCACCTCGGCCTCCATGTGGACCCCCCAGCTCATGCCTCTGGTCTGGACTCTGGGCCCCTCACCTGTTGAGAGGAGTTCATTTATTACAGATTTCCTGTTCCTGACCTGCAGCTGATCGATCATCTCATCAATCAGCTGAGCAGGAATCATATTTGTCACTGGAAAGTAGTTTTAATCAGGAGCGCCTGGATCCTGCATGGGTTTAAATAAAAGCTGTTACACCCTAAACCTGCCGCGGAAATCCTGATAAAGCTGCTTAAAAATACATGAGTCAGGTAGAAGAGGGCGTGACCTACCTGTGACAGCAGCCAGGTAGGAGGTGGGTGGGGTTTTGCTCTTGCCATTAACGAAGCGGGAGTGAGCGATGCTGTGCGCTACAGAGGCTGTGATCCGGTTCTTCCGCCAGGCGAACCAGTCCGGGTTGTTTCTCTGTCCGCGGGTCAGGACCTCTACCTCTTCCACCACATACTGGTCCAAGCAGCCGCCCACATCCAGGGGCATCTGCTCCAGTCTGGGGGGCTTTGGAGCGGGACCTGCATCAGTAGCAGCTGTTTCCGTCACAGGTTTCTGTCCCTGTTTGTGTCCTCCAGGAGCTCTCACAGCCTGGGAGTCAGTCCCAGGATGAGGGGTGGCTGCAGCTCCAGCTCTGGGTTTTTTGGTGGTTTTGGCTCCAGAGCTGCCTGCTGGAGTCTGGATGGAGGGATGGTATCTGACCTGGGGGAGAACCGGTTTCTGGGCGCTGGTGTTCTGGTTCCGCATTATCATTGGATCTTCATCCAAAAGGGGACCAGAAGAGAAACTGTTAGAAAGGGAAAAAAATCCATTAAGCAAAAACAATTTCAAATAAACATCAGCAGACATTATAAAATTATTTAAAGTGATTCTAAATCAAATGAAAGTATAATAGAGGAAATACAGAATGATAATCTCCAGCGCGTCACTTCAGATTTTTAGATCCACGTTTTAATGTTATCATCAGTGTTACAACAGGGAATTTTAGATATTTAGTTCTTAAAGTGCAGATCGCATCTTTGGAGAATATTTGAGAGATTGAGTTCTTATAGGACTGATGAGGATGTATGATGTCACCAAATAGGTTTCTAATTATTCTGTTTTGGATTGAAATTTCGGTAAAGTCAAAGTTTCCAATCAATATCAGTGGAAGCTGAGGAGAAACCGGAGCTGGTAACGATCCTCTAATCAGGCTCCAAACAGCGCCAGGAATTGCTTTAATTATGCTTCTACTTGTTTTAGCATTACAGAGGTTATTATATTTGAGACAGAAGTCATTGTAGGATAAAAAGCACCCAGAAGTGTCTACTAAGGTGACCAAATGCCTTCTAACTATTCCTTGTTGCACAGCAATTTGCCTCTGACAGTAACAAATCTGTGATTCCAAATCGGTGTATTGTGGGGGGTGAAATTATGATTATATAGTAGTTTCCAATATAAAAGGACCTGCTGGTGAAAAAGAGATCATTTAACAGGGAGTCTCTGTTTTGAAAAATCACATCTAAGTAGAAAGTTTATGCCTCCCAACTTCTTAAAGATTTCTCTGGGAACGTGGAACCACAGATTAGCCGAATTTAGGAGGTTTAGCCAGTTAATTTTTAGAGTCCCGTTCATCAAGTCAAAGTCAACGGCTTGTAGGCCTCCCTCCTTATATTCTTTGATCAACAGTACTCTTTTATTGTAGTGGGTTTTCCTTCTCCAGATATAATCAAAGTTAACCTGATTGATCTTTTTAATTGCTCTTTTAGAAATTGCCATTGAATATGCTGGATGCATCAGAAATGCTTTCCATCGTGGTTAAGAAGATTCTACCCAGGAGGCCAATATCCTGTAGTACCCTGTAGTACCCTGTAGTACCCTGTAGTACCCTGGAGTACCCTGTAGTATCCTGGAGTACCATGTAGTACCCTGTAGTACCCTGGAGTACCACTGTAGTATCCTGTAGTACCCTGTAGTACCATGTAGTATCATGTAGTACCCTGTAGTACCCTGTAGTATCCTGGAGTACCCTGTAGTATCCTGTAGTACCCTGTAGTATCCTGTAGTACCCTGTAGTACCCTGTAGTACCCTGGAGTACCCTGTAGTATCCTGGAGTACCATGTAGTATCCTGTGGTATCCTGTAGTACCCTGTAGTATCCTGTAGTACCCTGTAGTACCCTGTAGTACCCTGTAGTACCCTGTAGTACCCTGTAGTAACCAAGATTTAAGTCTAGACTGGCAGTTCTCTTTTATGTTCCAGATCCAGGATCTGAGAGGATCCCGTAGGGGATCCAAAGGTTCCTGACTTTATGCCAAATGCTTCTGGTTAATGAGTTGGCTGCACAGAGATTGTCGCTCCCTTTTTCACATTGAGTTTGAATCCTGATGCTTTAGCCGATACATGGACTGATTTCAGTATCTTTGCCACTTCTATTATATGTTTCATAAAGACGGTTGTATCATCTGCGAGCTGCATAATAATTGTTGCCATTAACATCAGTGGCGCAACACTCGAGTTTTAATGGATACTGAGGGCGTTTCCGCAGAGAGGGGGGGCAGTGGACAGCCTGGGGGGGAACTGAACTATTTGTATCTTTGCAGAGAGAGTTTACAGTTTGACAAAACTTGGAGAAAAAGCCTAAAAGTTCTAAACAATGAAAAATAAACATTAATTAGTATGAATTGATCAGCTGTTTAGAAGCTGCTGCTTTTAAATCGGCTCAAACAGGTGAAACCCTGACCACGTGATCGCTCACACGCACACCTGTCACCAGACTCTCGCTTCGTGTTCGTGGGGCAGCGGAGGAGGGGGCCGCGGCAGACCGGAAGCTGTCGGTTCGGCGCTGCTCTCGTTTCCGGCATTAATCTCACGAACCCAGAGCCCAAATCTGCTGAAACGATTTGTAAGCGCTCAGAGGCGGCCTCCTGTCAGCGGAAGTCCCGCTGAAGCGGACGAGTTTTGCGCGGAGTCAAAGCGCTCGGGGGGGTCCGGGCGGCTGCGCGTTCAGGTTCACGACGTGGGCCTGTCAGCTGAGAACCGGCTCCTTACCTGCCTGCCAGGTGAGTGTGGGGGGCGTCCGAGCGGCTCTTACCGGCGTTGGCGGAAGGCTGTCTGAGAGCAGAAGCGGAACCGAGTCTATTTCAAGTGAGGCTGACTCATTATCCCGTGACACACGCAGCTACCCACGCCTGCCCCGCGGGGCGCCAGAATAGCAGTGACGCGGGAATGTGGGCTTATCGGCGGCCCCTCAAAAGAACGGCCCACTTTTAGCCAAAGTTTATTTTTGCCTCAATCATCACTTTCAGTGTTTTGACTCCGGCTGTTGCGATATGAGGGAGGAAGCCGGCCTCCGTCCCCGCCTGTCAGGATGGCCGAGCGGTCTAAGGCGCTGCGTTCAGGTCGCAGTCTCCCCTGGAGGCGTGGGTTCGAATCCCACTTCTGACAATAACTTTTAATTAACAGCAGCAGTTTTTCAGCGTTACTGACGCACAGTGATTAAACCTTTAACCACTGGCTCGAACTCTAAACCCAAAAACTGCAGCTGTTCTCTCACACACACACACTGTCGTACAGTGTGTGTGTGTGTGTGTGCGCACACACTGAAACACAGTGAACAAAGCTTTTGAAATTCTGAAAATATGAAGTAAAGCCAGAAACGGCCGCTCGTCCCACTCGTCACATTAAAGGCCTTCAGCTCACAGGTGAGCCGGCTGACAGGAAGTTCTTTTTGTACCTGTTAAATCCATCCGCTGTGATGTCCTCCTGCAGCTGCTCATGCGGGTCTCTCAGGTCTCTGCCGGCCTCTTCCTCACCGATCTGGACTCGGCTCTGAACGTCGGCGTGTTGACCAGCAGAAACATCACCCTCATCGTTAACGCCAGCGGACTGGAGCATGTTTCCTACCCCCAGCTGGACGGCCTGCAGGTCCTCCACATCCCCGTCCAGGACCACCCTCATGCCCCCCTGAGACAGTACTTTGATCTTGTGGCTGCACGCATCAGCGAGAACCAAACGGGAGCGACTCTGGTCCACTGCACGGCCGGCAGAAGCCGGTCGCCCGCACTGATCATGGCCCACCTCATGAGGTTACCACGCCTGCCTCGCAAGCACCAACTCCCTCAGTCTCAGTTTGACAGCCAGGTTCAGGTCTCTGATGTTCTGCTCTTTGTGCTGCAGGTGTGAGGGTCTCAGCCTCCGTCGGGCTCATGAACTTGTTCTGGAGCGACGACCGTTCATTCGACCCAACGCTGGTTTCTGGAGGCAGCTGATGGACTACGAAAAGAGCCTGTTCGGCACGACCACAGTGAGGATGGCGAGGACGTCGGGCGGCGTGCTGCCTGAAGCTCTGCAGGACTCGGACGCCACAGCGGCGTACTGCCTGAACGTCTGACTGAAGAGCCAGTGTGACAGCCTGCTTTCCAGGAAGTGCGTGAACTTTAGAATTCCTACAGTTTGTACGAGTCCCAAGCTGTGTTTTTGTGGAAAAGTTAGTGTGCGAGGCCTCAGAGCGAGAAGCAGCGACAGTCACTTTGTTTTCTGTGTTCTCTTCCAGCACTGAAGTTCTGTCACTGAGATCCAGATGGAATCATAAAGAAGCATAAACTTGTTTTGTCTCGTGTACTTTTATGGTAGAACTGCACTGACCGAGCAGCATAATAGTATCAGAATAGTATTGTATTTTTCTTTATTATGCTATTTATTGCTGTTTAGTTCAACCCAGTGCTTACATCAAATCAAATCAATTTTATTTATGCAACAAACAGTCGCCTCAAGGCGCTTCACAAACTGCGGATTCGACATTAAAGCTGACTTTGGCAGACGAAGCTGATGTTTTGTGCGCAGAATTTAAAACAGAAGCTGCGTTGGCCGGGAATCGAACCCGGGTCAACTGCTTGGAAGGCAGCTATGCTAACCACTATACCACCAACGCCACACAGGGCACCATATACCATGTATACATGTCTATGGCACAGACTCAGTGAAACAGCTGCACACATCTGGCTGCAGAGCCGCGCTATAACAGGGAATATTTCAGGTTCTGTGATAGAAAATGTTCTTTCACGGGGTCCTGCAGCAATTACAATACGGCCTCCGCCTCACTCGGTGCTCGGGCCCTAATAAATCCGATAACACTTTAACTGTACACAACAGCTCATCCAGGACGAGATCAGACGGACGGAGACGGGACCAACTCCAAAAACACTGCACTCAATACATAGAAACAGGGTTTAGTGGAACATCTAATAACCCCAGTGTTTAAGCTGCGTCCATCATTTTCTTCTGCTTTTCCCTTTCAGGGTCGTGATTCTCATGATGAAAGAAATAATGAGAAGAAAAACTTATTATTTAACTGTAAGAATTCTGTGTCCATTCGGGTCATGCATAAAGCTGCTTGAACATCTCTCCAAACGTTGGCCTAGTTCTGCACAGGCAGCTATGCTAACCCCTCTAGCACCAACACGGACTTGACTGAAGAGAAACCACTGGTCAGTGTCACATGAGCCAGGAGCGCACATCATCCCTGAAACAGCTTCATAATCAACTGAGCACACTGACTTCTCCAGAATGGGAATAATGTAAAATGTGCTCATGTTGCCGCCAGATGTCACTCAAACAGCTGGACACATCTGGCTGCAGGGCTCCACTCACTATGGCGTCAGGCTCCGCTATAACAGTTCATCCCGCGGGTATTCCAGCTTCTGTGCGAGCAGTCTGTGTACAGCGGGATAGCTGTGGAACTGTAACGAGATCAGCATCGAGCTCTAGCAGGTATAACTTTGGCCAAAGGAGTGCGGTTCGATGGCGAGCAGTTGTGTTATGGTGAGAAGTTATGCACCGAGAGCCAGAAGGTGAACATCAGTATTGCTGTTTCATGAATGCTGCGGTATTGTAGCACTGAGGAGAACAACGGGACTGCAGAAACTAGGCTGACCCTTTCTAATACACACAAGCCACCACAGGGTGCTGCAGTGCACCCCATAACAAGTTGCAGCTGCTTTGGGTTAACAAAATGTTGCGCAAACACAGAACTTTATTTGCCATTTAGTCGACACATGAACAGCAAGTTAATTTTTTTAACCCAAACAGGCTCACACGCACTCAACTCTACACATTTTCTCACCTGCACATTTACCGGATATGACTTCAGAGGGGGCTGCTGAAATCAGCCCAGTCCATTGAACCTGTCCCACGCAGTGTTCCTCTCACACAGCGAGTCAGTCACTCCAAAAATGAAACACACATACATTTCTTTTTAAAAATGTTAAAACATTTTAAACTACAACACACTGAAGATTCCATAAACTTATGGCAGCAAAGCAACAATCAGCAGCTGCAGCCAAAGGCCCATGAAGACTGAACTGTCTCTCCATCCTTCACATATTCCACGTTTTATACTAATGACTGATTTTTAATTGCCAAACACTAATTAATGTTGTAGGACTATCACTGAAACTGACCAATCACATTCTTTTGGCGTCAAAAGCAGCAGCAGAAGCAGACCGGAGAAATGCTAAAGGCCGAACTTGAAGCTGACCTGAGACCAGTCAAACAGCTGCTGGTTTACAGAGTGAGTGTGTCCAGGGAGGCTGGCCTTCAATAGCTTTGATATGTCCGAAACTTGTGCTTAGGGTTTGTGCTCCATTGGAGGCAGGATCCTGAGCATCCTGGTGTGGGTGAACTGTGCGAGTGTGTATCAAGGTTTTGTTAGTTTTAGCATTTTCATACTTAATCAGGTGCAAGATTCAAGGTGCAAAATTGATTATTGTGTAATAAAAACTTGACAAAGATACCATGTGGTTTTGTGATCTTGAAGAAATTCTTGGTCAGCACAGTCTTTATAGAATAACATAAGGTTTATTACAAAAAGATAAGGTCAAAATACAGACGCTCGAGGCATCTGGGTCAGAAAGAAAGCCACCCTGACCATGGCCTTACTTTCACATGAACACACACTTCTTGCTTTAACAGTATCTTCCCTCTGCCAGGTCAAACTTTGTGCTGTGAGGACCGCGTGCAGAGCAGGAGGCTACTGCTACCTAAACCTGCCCAAACTGTAACTGTAAAATATTAAAATAAGAGCTGACAGATGTTTTACTTGTTAGATATACTGTGATTACTGCAGGTCAATCATCGCTGAGCTGAAACCTTTTTTTTTTAAACAAATTTTTAAAATAAAAAATATATATATAAATGCCGAGGAGCAGCTGTCGTCTGTTTGTCATAGAAAATGGGGCTAAAAATCAAGTCACACTGAAATGTGTGTTTAAACACACATTTCAGTGCTCATGTTCATATTCTGGAGACTGTAAAGAAATACTAAAAAGAATAACTTTCTTTTTTTGTTACCATCCATCACATGCTGCTATATTGTTTAAACCCATTAATAAATATTTGGCTCAGTTCATGACCATCAGAATGGATGAATATAAAAATTCTGAAAAATAAATGCAGCAAATACAGCATTAAATTATATTTCTACATCAGCTCCACGCATTCAGAACACCCTCGAGTGTATGCAGTGAATAAATGCGTGCAGTGATTTTACTTTCATTTTCCAGTTCCCCAAAATCACACTTGTATAAAAGTGCCGCCAAACTGTAATCAGTTACTTCCACAGAAACATGATGATGACACATGCAACAGTCCAGACAACACAAAGAAATGTTTGTTCTATTTATTGCACATTGACACGTTTGTTTGCATTCTGCATCCTTTTAGTAACCACACATGTATTTTGGACATTTTCAGTCCATACAGTACTGGGTTGAAGAGTGATGGACATGCAAGCCAGTATAATGCTAAAAAAATGCAAAGCACATTTGGTACCGTGCTCAAGCCCCGAAAGAAAAGTTGATGAGGGACGCGAGGTGAGGCGTGCAGGTGCTGACGGCTTTCTGTCGGGTCTGTTTGGAGCCACAAAAACACACTTTCAGGATCCTCATGTAAGACTAAAGAATCAGGATTAAAATCGAAACTATGACAGCAAAGACCTAAACAATTTCATAGATGTTGTTGACGGTGGTGTCAGCACAGGCCAGCTTCACAATGGAGTAGTTGTCACAGTACACTTTGTTAATGATGCTCCCACACAGCTGCAGAGACGCGCTCAGAGAAATCAGAACAACAACAACAAATGCACTATGCAACCACACAAATGCACTGATGGCTGCAACCTTGCTGCATGTCATTCGAGTGTTATATTGTAGAGGGTAACAGATTGCGAGATATCTGTCATAAGACATGACACCTAAAATCAAAAACAGAAAACCTGCAGGAAGCAGAGAGGAGCAGAGACAGTGTGAACATCAGAGAGGATCTGAATGAGGAGGAATGGAAACAGCCCTGTGCTGCCATACAGCTCATTGACAAACAGGCTGCACAGACACATGTACATAGGTTCATGTAAGCTTCTGTTCACACAGATGAGCACAATCAGTGAGACATTGGAGACTACCATACAGAGATACAAACACAACATAATCATGAAATATAAGTATTTAAAAAGGCCGGTGTCAAAATAAGCACTGAGTGTGAAATATGAAACCTGTGTAGAGTTTGATTTAATCGTCATTTCACCTGGTAAAGGAATAATTTCACAGTGCAGTGGATGAAGTTTAAAGTTCGTCCTCAGTTATGAAGCTAAACCATGAGCGACACAAACGATATTAAAACATAAAAGAAAATTAGAATCAGGAAGATAAATGTGCTGAATCCCTTTAGAAGCAGCAGAGAATCAAACTGAATGTGATTCTGCTTCTCTTAAAGACAGAAACGCCCACGTTACTGGACCCCTGATGGTTACCTGTGCACGTCATTGACCCCCAGGACTCTGTTTGGAACCAATGAGAGGAAAACAGCATTATTTTAAGGAACACATGTCAGCAAGTTTTAAACACATTTTAAACAAATTCTGCTGTTTGGTTCAAGCCAATTCTACATGGGGGATATGCCAAGGTGGGCTTTGGTACCAGCGCACTGACGAACCAGAGGAAGCACGTTTGGCCAAGAATAAACACTCAGAGTGGGAAATTCAACACTGACACAGAGAGTGGATGTGGGCACCAACCAGCCACAACATTAAAATCACTGACAGATTATTATCCTGCCCCTCCAGTACGGGAGCCCGGTTCGGCCTGTAAATGAAAGAGGTCAGACGGATCCTAATGAATTCCCATGAGACCCGTGAAGGCCTTCAGCCTGCAGGTTCAAGAAGAACCCCTGATGGTCAAAGAGTACCACTGAACCCTGTTTGGTTCTAACGGCTCCCTCAATGTGGCGGGTTTGTCAGGTTACTGCTTAGACACATACAGTCTGTAATTTACCATCAGTGAGGCTAGAGGCACTTTACACAAACACTGAACACAGTAATGAGACGAAAGCAAGACTTTAAAAGCAGATGCTTTGATTTATTTAATATTTGCAGAAACTAAACAAAATAATCAGAAAAACAAGTCACGAATAAAGTCATTCAGTAATCATAATCTGGTGCTCAACCCTTTGTCTTGTTTGGTGGGGCATCCCAGCTGTCACAGGGTACACCCAGTAGAGGTCGGCAGCCTGTTGCAGCGCTAACACGGAGACAGGCAACCGTTGACACTTGTGGGCAATTTAGAAACACCAATGAGCCTGACCCCACTAACCGCATGTCTTTAGACAGTGAGAGGAACCCCACACAGGAAGGTCCGGGCCAAAGTGGGTTTGAACCTAGACCGTCTTACTATGAGGCAACAGTGTTAGCCACTGTGCCACCTCATCCAGTAATTAGTCAACCAATAAATCTGTTCATCTGTAAATGATCTATTCAGGAGCTCCTAGGATTATGTGAAACCAATCTCATCTAAAATTCATACCTGGAAAGCATTGCAGACACATCCAACCCCTCACAAGGACTTATTTGACGCATGCAGAAACAGAGGGACATGCTGTCTCTTTATTATTTTATTTTATCTTTATTTTAGCTTCCCCATTACTGGTGTAAGTGCAGCCTGTACCCACAGAGATGACAGATGAAGCCCCTGCACGAACACAAACGCAGTGAATGGGTGCAAGTATGCATTCATCAGAACAAAGAAACAACTGTTGGTGCCATTTTCTGCCTCAAACACAAATAACATATGAAGATTTCAGTGAAACAGCAAAAGTCTGATCATGACATGACATTTAATCTCAGTCACTCTGGAGCCCAGCATGCTCTCCATAAAGAAAGGCTGCACATGTTTGCAGACTGTATGAAAAAAACTGTCAAAATAAACAAAAGAAAGGTGCACTTAAAACGTACTCAGTGGCATATTCAGCAATGCAATAATGAAACTAGTTTGGAGCGACAGCTTAGAGCAGTCACTGGAAGCTTCGACTCTTCTCTCATTTTTTCCAAAAGAGCAGATTTTTATATAAGATGCGTATCTGAGACAGTTTCAGTCCGTACAGTAAAGGGTTAACAAGTGGCTGGCACGTGAGATAATATAGGGACAAAAAAATGCGAAACATTGTGGGTAAAGTGTTCAAGTTCAAAGTGCTCTGAACTATCCCAAAGAAGGCCCCGCAGGAGAAGTTGAGCAGGGACGCGAGGTGAGGCGAGCAGGTGCTGACGGCTTTCTGTCGCGTCTGTTTGGAGCCACAAAAACACACTTTCAGGATCCGCAAGTAAGAATAGAGGATTAAAAGGATGAGAGCAACAATCACTATGAACATGTGAACACGTCCAAAGTCACTGCTGATTGTCGTGTCAACGCAGGCCAGTTTGATGATGTAAAAGTTGTCACAGTACACTTTGTCAATGACGCCCCTGCAGAGCTGCAGAGAGACGGTGAGAGCGGACACTATGGATGCATTTACAAGAAAAGAATAGAACCACACGAGCACAGTGAGCACGGCCACTTTGTTAGCGGTCATACGCGTGCTATATTGTAGAGGACAGCAGATTGCGAGATATCTGTCATAAGACATGACAGCCAGGTTTAGAAACTCCACGCTTGCATATGTGTACACACAGAAAATCTGCATAAAGCAGAGAGGAGCAGAAACAGTGTGAACATCAGAGAGGATCTGAATGAGGAGGAATGGAAACAGCCCTGTGCTGCCATACAGCTCATTGACAAACAGGCTGCACAGAAACAGGTACATAGGTTCATGTAAGCTTCTGTTCACACAGATGACCACAATCAGCAAGACGTTGGCACAAAGGATCACAATATACACAGTCAGAATAACGAGGAAATATAAGTATTTGTAAAGGCCGGTGTCAAAGTAGGCACCAAGTGTGAAAAATGAAACCCGTGTGGCGTTCATCACAATCCTCCCTGTCTACACTCAGTATACGAGCATTTGTGGAAGCGGATGAGCAACGGCGATCCCACCCGACTGAGCTGACACACCCATTCTGCTGCTTTAAGCTTTCAGCTCAGGGGGACGGACTGAGCTGACCTCATTATGAAATGAATTATTAATGATCTGTCAGTGATAAATCATGAGTAATTTATCACTGCTGAACCCAATGAAACAATATTATCAAGTCAACACAAACTGTGGACTTTAAATGAGTAATGCATGAAGATGACATTAATATGTCACCTCTATTTATGGCTTCATTACCAAAGATATCTAATTACATTAATAACTATTTTATAGAAATCAAATCTGAGGGTGTCTGAGTTACTAAAACAGAAGAAGTGCCTCTCCTTGCACTGACACACAACAATAACAGCAAATTATTGAGTAAAGTTTGAATGCCGCACAGTACCAAACATTTCTCCAATAATAGAAGTTTCTAAAAAATAAACTTCAGCTTAAAATCAACTTTGTCCTACTTTGATCCAGAGAACATTACCGATAAACATGTGACCACATCAGTGGTGTTCTCTGCAGGAGCTGCAGGTCATTTTCCTTGGTTTGAGTGAGCAACAGGTAAATGGGATTCCCTATAGTGAGCTGCTGAGAGTGCGGCAGCCAGTGGAGCAGTAGGAGCTTCAGTGTGAGGTGGGCAGTGGGAACACTTTGAATTTTACACTGGTTCGTCGTAGTGGCACGTATTAATGTGCCATCCTGGAGGAGTTGGACTACCTGCGTAACCACTTTAGGTCTAGGTATGACCTCATGCTACCAGTAGTAAGACTGACCCTAGCCAAATACAAAATTAGTGAAAAAAAAAAGAAAAGATGAGTAAGGAAAATGTCAGTGGCCTTTTATTTACCTTATAACTAAACCAAAAGTTGCCCCTGTTTTTTACATTTTCAGTCCATACAGAAAAGGGTTACCTAGTAGCTGGCATGTAAGTCAGTATAATAACACACAATATGAAACATATTTGGTAATTGTTCATTTTAAACCTGCTCTGCTCTATTTAAAAGCAACAACTGAAGGAGAAGTTAAGCAGAGAAGCCAGGTGAGGCGTGCAGGTACTGATGGATTTCTGTCGCATCTGTTTAGATCCAGAAAAACACACTTTCAGGATCATCATGTAGGTGTACTGGATTAAAATGATAAGACCCAAGATTACTGTGAAAATGTGAACCAGTCCAAAGATGTTATTGACAGATGTGCCAGAGCACGCCAATTTGATGATGTAATAGTAATAGTACATTTTGTTAATGATGATCCCACACAACTGTAGAGGAGCAGTCAGACCATAAACTATGAGCACATTAACAAGCAGAGAATAACACCGTATAATAGCTTATATAATGTTATTGGATGCCATACGTGTGTTATACTGCAGAGGGAAACAGATAGAAAGATATCTGTCAAAAGACATGACAGCTAAGGTAAAAAAAAAAATAAAATCAACAATGGGATGGAAACAGCCCTGTGCTGCCATACAGCTCATTTACAAACAGGCTGCACAGAAACATGTACAAAGGTTCATGTAAGCTTCTTTTCATACAGAATAATGAAGAAGTATTTGTAAAGGCCAGTGTCAAAGTAGGCACCAAGTTTGAAATATGTAACCTGTGCAGTGTTGATCTTACAGTAAAAGTGAAAAACACCATCCATCCATCCATTCTCTTCCGCTTATCCGGGGCTGGGTTGCGGGTCAGGAGCCTAAGCAGAGATGCCCAGACTTCCCTCCCTCCAGCTACCTCCACCAGCTCATCAGAAGGGACCCCAAGGCGTTCCCAGGCCAGATGAGCGATATAATCTCTCCAGCGTGTCCTGGGTCTACCCCGGGGCCTTCTCCCATGCGGTGGCTCGGGCATCCTAATCAGATGCCCGAGCCACCGCAACTCCTTTCGATGTGGAGGAGCTCTGAGCCCCTCCTGAATGGCCGCACTCCTCACCCTATCCCTAAGAGAGAGGCCAGCCACCCTTCGAAGGAAACTAATTTCCGCCGCTTGTATTCGCGATCTCATTCTTTCAGTTACTACCCAAAGTTCGTGACAATAGGTGAGGGTGGGAATGTAGATCGACCGGTAAATCGACAGCTTCGCTTTTATGCTTAGCTCCCTCTTCACCACGACAGACCGGTGCAGCGTCTGCATTACTGCAGAAGCAGCCCCGATCCGTCTGTCGCTCTCCCGCTCCGCTGCGGTTGTACAGAGACTGAATGGCCCGCAACAACGGGCCAGACACACCGTACTCCCACAGGATTTCCCACAGGATACCCAGAGGGACACGGTCGAATGCCTTCTCCAAGTCCACAAAAGACATGTAGACTGGTTGGGCAAACTCCCAATCACACTCGAATATCCTTGAG
>VUQK01035947.1:0-15221 GCA_015106715.1 Bujurquina vittata | reverse complement strand
GAGATTGTAGGAAGGAGCAGAATAAAAGGACCTTTCAGCTGTTGGGGAGATTTCTTTTTCATTAGTGCATACTTTAGAAAAACAGATTTTATCTATATATATATATATATATATATATATGTATATATATATATATATATATATATATATATGTGTGTGTGTGTGTGTGTGTGTATGTGACATTTTTTTAAAATATAGAAATAAATGGAGCATCCAGAACTGACCATATTTGATCAGAAATACAGTGCAATGGCTGTATTTAAAAAAAAAATGGGTATAATTTTCAGCCTCCTGTCCAACCCTGAGTCATCATAAGATGGTAGTTTTTTTATACAAAGTATAACCAGGTGGGCCAAGACACCAGGAATTTAACCAATTGCTTTTTATTTTTTTTAATTTTCAGGTACTCTTCCCGGACTAGTCAGCAGTGAGCAGTTGAGTATCATCAGTAACAGTGGGGTCAGTCAGGTGTTTGGGAGGTCACGGAGGGTGTGGAGCTGGATGTATGAGAAGGATTCATGGGCCTGAAGGACCATCTAGAGGATGGGACAGGCCACATCCTCAGCCGGGGGCTGGATCTGGACTACCTACATGTGGAAGGTGCTGAGCGGCAGACTGGGAATTTAGGAGCTGGTGCCACAGTTAAAAGCAGTAATACTACTGGTAGCAGAAGCATTAGCTGTAGCATTCATTCAAGCAGCAGCAGCAGTTGCAGTAACATTTCTGAGGAGAGTACCATCTCTGACAGTGAAGATGAACGGGTCCAGACTGGATCTGGTTCTGAATTTAAAACCCCGCACCACGATCAGCCTCACCTACACCAAAGGGAGTCCTCCTCAGTCTTTCAGCCAGTCAGGCTGGACCTGGCACCGAATCAGTCCCCTGGAGACCCCTCAGAAACAGCTTTGACTGACCCTATCACAGACTGCCGCACAAAGGTGGAGTTTGCTCTCAAGCTAGGCTACTCTGAAGAACTGGTGTTGCTGGTCCTGAGGAAACTTGGCCCTGACGCGCTTATCAATGATATACTAGGAGAGCTGGTGAAACTGGGAACCAAAACAGAGATGGATCAGCAAGGCGGTCCAGCTGTCTCCCAGTCTCCCTCCTCCTTGTCCTCCACAGCAGCCTCGTCCTCCTCCAACTCCTCTTTGGATTCTTCTCGGCTTCTGTGTCCATCCCACCTGCTGGAAGACAAAGAAAACCTTCGTCCTGTGGTTGTGGATGGAAGCAACGTAGCCATGAGGTAAGAAAGAGAAGTTCTGGAAAATACTCTTTGTTTTTGTTGTTGTTCATTCATAAAAAGTTTTCTTTAGAAAATTAAAAACAGTGAACTGTTTTGAACTTTAGCAGATTTTGGATTTAAACCACGTAGTTAAAAATTATGAGCTTGAATCTTTACATCCTATCCATGTTGTGAGGAGCAGCAAGACCCCCAGCACAGAATAGAATTGCATCACTGATTGTGTCCTTAACATTTCCTTGTGTCTGTGCAGTCATGGGAATAAGGAAGTATTTTCCTGCCAAGGCATCCAACTGGCAGTTGATTGGTTCTTGGAGCGAGGTCACCGTGACATCACTGTTTTTGTCCCTGCCTGGAGAAAGGAGCAGTCGCGACCTGATGCTCTTATCACAGGTAACCGCTAC
Source organism: Bujurquina vittata (assembly GCA_015106715.1). Taxonomy (NCBI): domain Eukaryota; kingdom Metazoa; phylum Chordata; class Actinopteri; order Cichliformes; family Cichlidae; genus Bujurquina; species Bujurquina vittata. Next base: position 13,577 of record VUQK01035947.1, on the reverse strand, counting down.
AGTAGCTGTTACAATTTAAAGTCCCAGTAAAACAACTGTGTAAAAGATGTGCTTAAATGTTCAGCTTTTGGAAAGAGAAAGTCATTTTCTCTGTGTTTAAATATCACACCTCTTCTTGTTCAGATCAAGAGATCCTGAGGCGTCTAGAGAAAGAAAAGATCCTGGTTTTCACTCCGTCCCGACGTGTGCAGGGACGTCGTGTGGTTTGCTATGATGACAGATTCATCGTCAAACTGGCCTACGAGTCAGACGGCATAATTGTTTCCAATGACAACTACCGTGACTTAGCCAATGAGAAGCCAGAGTGGAAGAAATTCATTGATGAACGCCTGCTGATGTACTCGTTTGTAAATGACAAGTAAGCAAATTGCACCGACATGAGAAGTAAATCTGTTGGATTGTTTTGACCTCTATTATTTCCCTGCACCTTTGTGCCACTGAGAATATGCTTTTGCATTTTTTTCTTGTATTTCTTAACTTATTTATTGTAAGAAGGGAGAATTTCAAGGTGTCTGCATTTGGAAGAACTCTTAATTTGGATCTAATTTGAGTCCGGTGAATGCATTTTTAGATTCATGCCCCCTGATGACCCACTGGGACGTCATGGACCTAGTCTTGAGAATTTCTTGAGGAAGAGGCCTGTTATTCCTGAACACAGAAAGCAGCCATGTCCTTACGGTATGTAAGGTGTTTGCATATCCAATTAAGATCAACGTTTTTCAAAACTGTATAGTCAAATTAGATAAAGATTGTATGAGGATGTACAAAACTTAGTTGTTTTGAAACATGTTCTTATTTTTTTCTTCCATTAGGAAAAAAGTGCACATATGGCCATAAGTGCAAGTTTTATCACCCTGAAAGGGGTAGTCAGCCCCAGCGAGCTGTGGCAGATGAGCTCCGTGCCAGTGCCAAAATTTCATCAGTATCTTCCAGAGGCCTGCTGGAACATGCCCTGATGGCAAAGAGCCAAAAAAATGGTCAACCAGAAGGAATGGCTGAGGCCCAGCCAAGTCAGGACACTGGAAAAAATCAGCCAAATCTGACCCCTCGGAGCTCCTTCAGTGAGCAGGTGGAGGACAAATTTCAGGTCTATTCCAAAGCAGAAGTGCAGAGGGGTGGGAGCAGTAGTAGCAACATTGTAGGGCATCCTGCTCCAGGGGGGCCGCCTTCATCAGCACATCTGGAAAGATGGGAGCACCCTGAGGGAAGGAGTGGAGGCAACTCCAGTGTTGTTGGGGCTTCAGGATCAAGAAAAGCAGAGTCTTATCGCAGATGCAGCTCTCCAGAGGTGGGCTACAACTCACTAGTAAAGGCTTATTCAGGTCTCAGTCTTGTAGTGCCACAGACTCCTGAACGCTTCTTTACAGGCGATCTATGCACGAGTTCATTGGCTTCAGACTGTAGCAGTGAAGGCAGTGTCAGCTCAGATTCTTTCTCTCCTGACCCCGTGTTAGATAGCCCGAAGTGCCATCACCATCATCCTCGCCACCATCATCATCACTATTCTGGCCAGTACCCACACCAGGCAAGCCTTATTTCACCTAGACTGAGTCAGCATTCTCCTCGTGGCCATGCCCTTCCTCAAGGACTATGGCGACCACATAGTTTTGGAGTAGAAGACCTTCCATCTTCTATCACCTCTCATGCCTCGCCACATCATGTCAAGGGCCGTTCAGTCTACATCCCACCCCAGCAACATCTTCAGTTTCTGGGCAATTGCCCAGGGGAACCATCTCGTCCACAACATCCACCCCAAACTCCCACTGGTCATTCCCATTCTCAGAGCTTCCCTCACAGCCACAATCCAATGGGCTCCCTCTGGCAGGAACACAGGCTTCAGGACACCCGAGTGTGTGAAGGATTACCAATTCATTCTAGAAGAAACTACTCGGGGCTAAATCAACAACCTCGGCACCAGATGAACTGGGACCCTAATTGTGAGCCACCCCCTAAGCCTTCCTACGATCTGTTTTCCTCTAATAGCCTTCCACAAGTCCATGGGAAGACTTGGCACTCTCCTTGGGGCCAGCAAGTTCATTCATCACCCCATGGCCTTTTAATATCAGGTCTTCCATCACTCCCACAGCAGTCTCTCCCACCTGCCCCTACCCTCAAGAATCACATGCCCTCAGCAGCCCATCACCCAAAGCCAACTGCCTTGGGTCGATACCAAGACCTCAGGGAGAGGGTGTTCGTTAACTTGTGTGGGATCTTCCCTCCAGATTTGGTGAGGATGGTAATGACTAGGAATCCCCATGTGACAGATGCTCAGGAGCTCGCAGCTGCAATTTTGATGGAGAAATCGCAGCAAAGTTCTTGAATAAAGACAGAAGTTGAAGGAAGGTCTTCGCCCTAACTAAACTCATATTTGCAGGATTATTCTCTGTGAGCGTAATAAAGTCAGGCTGGACATACAGAAACCAAAATGACAAAACCTTTAGCTCACTCATTGTTTTTTAAAGTCAATTTTAATGATATTTTTGTAAAGGGAAATACCAAAATTGCCATACTTTTTTCTAGAAATATACCTGCTATTTCAGAAGCTAAGACTGGGAAACGTAAAGGTTTATTTGCAAGTTGCAGCTATATGCGGTTATGAGTCAAAACACCAGCGTGCTTAAGAAGGCTTTTAAGGTGTTGTAAAGGTGGCAGTATAGCTCGTTTTAAATTAATTTATTTGTTACATTTTATGTTATTTATGTAGTTTTAAAATCAATTTTGGTTTTTTTGGCACTTTTTGTTGATATTTTTTTTTGCTTTCTTGTGATCTTTTCTTTTGGCAATCATATCAGGGTATATTTAGAGCTGTTTGTGCTGTTAATCCATTTTCTTTTTGGCAAGATGGGGCATGCAACGTTACTGTTTTCAGCATTAATATGGCACCCGTGTATTTGCCACATTGCAAATACAGCCCTGCCGTGTTTGACGCCCAAATAGGCTTAACAAACGGATCAAGGGTTTCTTTGAGCACTGACAGGTGTCAGATCAGTGGTTGCGAGATTTTGTGGATTTCCCCCAATAAGGAAGTGAAACTCAAACGGCACCCACAAAAGAAGATGGCAAAAACTCCACTTGAAAACCCCAAGCTGTTGTTCACTTCTGAATGAGAGTTATTTCCTCTGCTAGGGTAGCCCTGTCAGCTGACTTCATGGTTTATCACGCGCTGTTCCTTTCCATCGCTAAACCATATCAATGTTCTAAATCAGGCTGAAAGTATGTTAACTGGAAATGTTTAAGTGGAACAAAGATGGTTGGTATTATATTAATTTAAATTATGTGTTAATTTATTATCCTTAATGTGTGAATGTCTGTGGTGTGTGAGACGCAGGATCTCCTTTATCAGTGGTGTCACCACCACAGAGGCTTTGTCTGCCTCTAACTCTCTGTAAACCGTTCTGTTAACTACACACAGATCCACAGTTTATAGGAAGCTGGAAACAGACTGGTTAAAAATCAAAACCTCACAATCACTACGTTACCAATAGCAGTTGTTGGACTGTGGTAGTTTTTTGTTTTACTAATTTTTTCAGGGGGTATTCAGGCTCAGTTTCAAACTCAGTGGTTTGGTAAAGACAGCTAATTTAAAAAGAAAAAAAAGGTTTAAATAACTTTAACGTATTCCCAACCATCACAGACCTGCTTAAATAGCAGCAATGGCATCATTCGTCATTTTAAAATATATCAGTTGTCATTAAATAAATGTGTGCATGTAAATAAATTATAATATATATGAATTCCCCACTCCCCCTGTGGGCAGTCTTTGTCCTCTTCCAGAGGCCTGGGAGCTTGAGGGTCCTGCGCAGTATCTTATCTGTTCCCAGGACTGCACTCTTCTGGATCTCGGATGTCATTCCTGGAATGTTCTGGAGCCATTCACCCAGTTTTGGGGTCACTGAACTGAGTTGTTCTGATTACCACGAGGACCACTGCTACTTTCACCTTCCACATCCTCTCCAGCTCCTCTCTGAGCCCTTAGTATTTATCGAGCTTCTCGTGTTCCTTCTTTTTGATGTTGCCATCACTTGGGATTGCAATGTCTATCACTACAGCTTTCTTGTTTGTCCACCACCACGATGTCCGGTTGGTTAGCCATCACATGTTTGTCTGTCTGTATCTGGAAGTCCCACAGGATCTTAGCACAGTCACTCTCGACCACCCGTGGGGCGTATTCCATTTTGACCTCAGGACTTCCAGGTCAGACTCAGCACAGATGTTCCTGTATATACCTGCCACTTGGTTGTGTGGCCTGCCTGCTGCATCTTGCACCCTGCTGTTATGTGCTGGATTGTCTCAGGGGCACCTCTGCACAGCCTGCACCTGGGGTCTTGCCTTGTGTGGTAGACCCCAGCCTCTATCGATATATATATATATAAAAATGACATCTTTGAATTGCCTGCCCCCCAACCGACCCAAAAAGGGGGGGGGGGCTTTTAAATATATTTTTAGCATTTTAAAAGTATTTTTAAGTTGTGTTTTCTTAATGCAGCTTACTTGGAGCTATGTGTGTTTTTGAATGAAATTATGATAATTTATTTTTTACTATCTCTGCCAGTTAGGTTATTTTAATGCCTGAGGAACTGTTTGGAAAGCTAACTCTCATGCCTGGTTAGCTTACGTTCAAGTAGCCTGATGACGCCTCTCTTAGTTGATACAAATTGTATCCTATAAACTTTTTTATAAAAACAAACATTGTTTTATATGAAAATGTGTGAGCAAAAATATTTTCATTTGAATATTTTTATGTGGCAAAATATGCAGCCCATGGTACTTAGGCTTTTATATTACAGGGATCCTCGTTCCCTGTTTCCGAGTGCAGTAAAGTCTCAGATGCACTTTTTGGATATACCGTAGTTATTGTGTGTATTGTCAGTGAACTGAATGCGTGGCACAGTGTAACTCAAAAGTGATGAAACCTCTAATGCTGGCTGGGTAATTGGCACAAGCTCATAAAACAGTGTATAATAATGAGGGTGAAAGGTATGAAGTGCTTGTTAATGTTTTGTGATGAGATTAACCGTTATTAAAAATTCCTGGCACCACATTCCACGGCAGAAACAAACACTGGAGCCAGCAAAAACACAAGAGGTTTTAATGTTGAACACGTTCCATGTTCCAAACTTATCTTTTCGTTTCTATTTTTCCATATTTCTCAAAACCTGGACAGTAATATGCAAGGCATGAACAGTAACAGTCTTACATTGTCATCTGCTGAAGGTAAACGTTAAGGGTGTCATAACCCTGCAGGTCTGGCACTGTGTGCTAATGTTTGCTAAACTGGTCGAGGCGCTGCAGTATAATTTAACAAACTAATAAAGTTATTGTGTTTACATTCTGATGAATATTAACTTTATTCAGTGTATAAGGACAAAAATATTTTTCTATTACTGCAAACTTTTTAAAAAAGGTATTTTTCTAAATGCATTTTTTTTCTCACAAAAATGTTGGCAGAAGTCATCGCTAACTGTGCTAACATCATACATGTAATGAATTTCTTCTTAAATGTTGCTTTAAAACGTGAGTTCAGACTGAACGTGAAGCAAATTTCTGTCTTGCATTATATACTTCAATGTAAGTGCAGCTAATGTGGTGACTATATAAATGTTCATTAGCTGGACTCGAAAAGCTAGCATGCCCTAGATTATCAGCTCCCTTTTTTCAAAGGGTCATCACAGCAAATAGAGCCACATGTTCAGTTTGGTACAGATTATATGGCAGATGCTCCGGTAAGACAGGCCTACAAACTGGTCTGCAACCATTTGGCAACCACCAGTTGTAAGGGGAAAAATATATACTCTTTGACCAGTTGGTGAGTAGTTTCTGGAGGTTGATGGATATTGACTGCTAAAGCCCCAGTCACACAGGCCTCAGGACCAGTAAGTGAGCCCTGGCAAGCACCGGTTGCTCGGGAAAAATATGTTTTTCTCTACAGGTTGTTGAACCCACCGTTGAACCCACTGACTTGTCTGTAGCACTGAGGTACAGCTTCTACTTTGAAAGCAAACATTCTTTATTGCATTTTATCCTGGTTTTATTCCAATGTAGCCAGTATTTAGCAAGTGTTTTAAGATAAGTAGGCATCCTCCATGCAAACTACAGACAACAGCAGCAATTTGCTAACAACCAAAGCAATCACAAGGAGGTCTTTGATGTAGCATCCTTTTTGCAATCAATTTACACCTAGCAAGCCACCTGGGGGGGGGGATACAAATTTTTCCCCCCTTATGACAGGTGGTTGTATCACATCCATCATGGCAGATGACTATACCTGGAAGTCTTTTTGCAACCAGATGAGCCCCCCCTCCCAGCGGACCACTAAAGGCAGCACAAATTTAAGGCACTTTGGCTTAACTTTCCAGAAGCTACATCAACCTTTATAGTGTCTGTTTTTTATTTTTAAGTATTTTTTTAAATCATTTTTGACCACAGATTCTAGAATAACTGAAAAAAAGCCATGTTTAATTTGAACAAAGTCATATAATGCTTTCTTTCCCCAAATACATATTTTCCCCCTAATCATTCTTAATCACTTACAGGCAAATCATCACAAAGCTTTTTGTCAAATTTCATTTAGATAATATGTGTAGCAACGTGAGGTAGACCCGTGCATGAACAGAAGCGATGTATCACATAGTGAACTTCTATTTGGTGTCTAACATTTGCCTCCAGTTCAGTCTGAATGCACCTTTAAGAATTTGCATGTGGGGTGTGTCTGCACAGAGCCAGTTGTTATTTGTTGCTCATTTGACTAAAATCCGGATGTGTATTTGTATTTTATTAGGTGTTTTATCGATAGGAAAATTGTAAAATGCCAACAGTCCCTGTTTATCACAGTTTATTCACATGTTTATTTTTAATGTGCTTTTAACACATCTTCATTTCTGCAAGAGAAAAAAGTGCCATCTCTTCAGGGACCAAAGCCAAGGAAAAGGCTGATTATTCCTTATCAGGCCAGTTGTGCTTATATTAAACCAAAATCTAAAAAAATAAATATAAGTATTTGATCATTGCTAGTGTCTCACTGTACATCCTGCTAGGAAATAAAGAGATTCATTCGAAAATACAGTCCAGGGCTGTGGTGCCAAATAAGTGTTATTGCAAGGTGACAAAGGGAAAACCTAAAAGTCTGACCCCTCAATGAGGGGTTGTTGCTGTGGGGGTGGAATTTTTGTGGGTGCACTTCTCCCCTTTGAGGAATGTGTCATGGCAAATAAATATAATGTTGTTCTGAGTCCTGTGATGAAACATTTCACTTTTTGGTTTAATGTACAGTACTTAAACCTGCTGAACTGGCTGACAGGCTTTTCCCTGTGTGAGTTTTACTGTTCATTTTTTTTCCTTTTGTTCTATAAATCCATCATTGTGGAGTCGTCTTCTACTCAATTAAGCTTTAGAGATTGAAACCCAAAACAAATGCAGAGAAAACAAATGTCACATACCTACAGGATCAGGGAAAATGTGGCTGAATAAGTCTTGTTGACTGTTCTTGTGAGTGATGTAAAAGTGACTAAAGAAAGCCTTACTAAAGCTTTCACATGATGCTTGGTCCATGTACTGGGTATATTTTGCTATAGCATGATTTGAAATAAAGTTGTAATTTACCTCTATGAACACTTTTTTGTATTAAATAAATCATGTCATTTGCCTACACTGAACCACACGTCACCAAAAAAGCCTCCGTGATCAAATAATGGCTGTTTTGAATAAAACGCTGATTTTTTTTTGGACACACCAAGCGAAGTGACGCCGCTGCAGTTACTGGTCTTCCTGTTTTGTTTTTATCTTTGAAGATTTAACTGCTGTAGCAGGAAGCAATGAAAAGTGTTGCGAAATGAAAACATTTCCATTAACATCTTGTGAAGTTATTTAAAAATATACAGTTCAGTGAAAATGAAAATTTTCCACCGGGCTCTTTGCAGTTCTGTGAAAAACTTCAGTACATTCCATAGCATGAAGCACCTTTAGCAGCAATAACCTGAAGTAACTGTTTTTTTCCATGACGTGGAGGAATTTTCCTCTTTTTAAAAAAATTTTCACAGCATTGTTTCAGTTCATTGTGGTTTATAGGCATTCAGTCAGGTTGAGTTCTAGACTTGGACTGGGCCACTGCAACACTCTTTTAAACCATTTCGTCTTTCATGCTGTGCATCGTGTTGCATGACCCAGTTTGACATTTGACTCTACAATTTCAGTATACAGAGGAGTCCATGATCGACTCGATGACTGCAACATGCCTCAGCCCTGTGCCTGCAAAACAAACCTAAATCATGACACCTCCACCACCGTGCTTCACAGTTGGTGTGAGGTTTTTGTGGCAATATGCTTTCTTTGGTTTTCACCAAATATGGTGTTGCATTATGGCCTGACCTCTCCCCTTTAGTGTCGTCTGTTCAAAAATTGGTCATGAAATCTTGTGATTTATTATACCTTTTCCTGGCAACACTTACAGGACAAAAACCTCTTGCGTTTTTAAAACTGTACTGTCATGAACTTTCAACTGACTGAGGCGTGCAGAGTCTTGGGTTTTTCAGTTTCTCTAAGCATTGCATGGTCTGACCTCACGGTGAAGTTGCTGGGATATCCACTCCCAGAAAGCCTGTGTTAGCACACTGCTGAAGCCTCCAGGGCAAAGGGCTGCCTACACATCTGCTTTTATAGTAGTGTTCAAACTTTATGATGATCAATTAATCAACTGCATTTGATTAGCAGCACCTGGTTGCTACTTAGCCTCATAATTCCTATGGAAGCAGTAAGGGTGTACTTACGTTTTTCCACAGGACTGCATGTTGTCTACTTTGAATCTAGTGAAAAGTCATACAGTACACACGAGCTTCAAGTAGCACATTCAGGAGTCCTTGAGTTTGATGACATCTTTGAAGGCGCATATCTGGCACTCATTCTGTCTGACCACTCAGTCAGCACTAAGATGATACTATAGGTATGTTACTGGAAATATAAATTCATTCTCTATTTTGGGGAAAAAATATATATAGTGAAATAAATGCCTCAATAGACAGAATGCCAGGCAGATACAGTTTGCTTATCTGCCTGCTCACAGCTCTTTGCGGGCATTCAAGAGTTCCCTGCTGAATGTAGCAGACAGCATAACTGCACCAAAACAAAATGAAAGCAGTGAACAGGAAAGAAATGACACGAGTAAGGCAGTTTAAAAAAAAATTTAAATTGTTCAGCTGAAGACAAAATAAGGTACAGATTAAAGCGTGCTCCCAACATCAATAAGCTATAGCTACAAATTATAATTTTATTTTTGTTGAATAAAAGAAACCACTTCTGTTCAGTCACATTTCTCTACAGGTTGTGATATTGTTTAATTATCAAACATGCAAGCATTTTAACTGATAGAAATATACGAGAGAGGATATGTTGCTTGCTATTTGTCCAGACTGATTAAAAGACGTGTGCTTCATCGGGGTGAGGGCAGAGCTCTAAAAAGCAGATAGCTGAGTGTGTGGCTGGCCAACCGCTGCGAGGCAGAGCTTTGGCGAGGCGGAAGCTACGAAGCCCGGTATCCCGTCTTTCTCCTGGGTAGAAAAAAAGGTAAGATATCCTGCAGGGGCAGCAGGTTTTGGGCTTTAGGAGAGTGAGGCATTGGCATGGCAATAAGACAAACTAATTTGTCTCTCTTTATCTTTTCGTGTCCGTCCACGTTTCCGGCTCACATGGACTCAAACTCATCTATGCGCTGCTTGGTGTTGCCCTGGCGGATCTGCCGTAGGGTTTTGTACTTGTCTCTGCCCGCTCTGACATTTTCAGCGTGGAGCATGTCGTTCTGTGTTTTCTTGGTATCATCCCGAGCCTCAGCCAACTCTGAACTCAGCGCCTGGATGATAGACAGAGAAGGAGGTGATGAGAGAGCATTCACTTAAGTCCAAATGTGTCATTTGTCATGTCTTTGATTACATTTCCATCACTTCCTACAGGAAATTTTGGCTTTTGTCTATTCAGTCATTTTTTAAAAACCAGGAACATAAGCATACTTCATTGTAACGATCATGAAAGTGACTAATGAATGAAGGAATGAAATGATGGAAACACTGACTCTTGTGTACATACATTACTCCACTCCTGTGACTGTCCAGTATAGTTGAAATGATTATTTATCGTGTATGTAAAATTACATAAAAAACAAGTTAATAAATTAAAGTTTCATTCCTTATTAAAATCAGTCACTATCGCACAACTCCAGTAAGATTCAAGGCTCACTACCCTTCCCAGAATGCGTCATCACTGGCATCCAACACAGCGCCGTTGGGATGCGGTGGAACGGAAGATCTGACAGCTGTCAGCTTGTGTTTGCTCTCATGTCATAATAAGCATCTTCTTTGAAGTATTTCACTGTTACTGTTCAACAGGACATCAGTACATCTCAGTCATATAAGAAAGGAAGGTGCCAGCCTGTCTCACGCTCCAAATGATTTGAAGATAAAGGTGGCTATAATGTAGTGTTCACAGCTGCTTTGAAGGCAGATAAACTGTCACTGTAACCAAATCTGTAATCAGATCTCTGCTGCACAGTCAAATGAATGACAGAAAACTCTACGAGCTTTCACCAGCAGAAGGTGCTTGAACGGGCATGTTTCTGTAAATTTAACCCCAAAATTCTGACAGATTTTCAGCATTTTTACCAGAAAATAACTTTCAAGAAGGATGCAGCCCTTTCACCACCTCTCCACTTTAACACATACAGAATGTAAGATGTAAAACAAACAGTGCAAACTTAGTTTTTTCCAATAAATGCACAATTTATAATTTAATACATTTCAAATATACATATATTTTCATGTATATTTATACCAAAAACCTGTCAAACTGTTCTTGAGTTTTGCTAATAAACTGAAGCAAATACTGTACATTTATTTAGTCCTTTCAGCCTTATGACAGCTCTAAAGTTGCAAATGATGCCAGCTAAACAGATTTATTTATTTATTTTTTCAAGGCATACTCAGAAATTCACCATAACTTCAATATTTATTGTGATGCCTTAAGAGGAAGGGTGCAATTACTCATTCTGAAGGATCTGGCCTTGCATTTGCACTGACAAAACACTCAGCTTTAAAGACTTGGCACCATAAACGTGCGGGCCCGTTTTCTCAGAGGTGGTGCTCCCGCTGCAGCAAACTGCCAGCGAGTGTATACATGCCCACCAGATTCTATGCTTCATGTTTGAATGTGGCATGGTTGTTGCTCTGAGTACTTCAGAAACTGATGATCTACTGGGATCTTCCCCACACAGCCATCTCTTACAGACAATGGTCTGAAAGACAGAAAATATACCGCGAGCAGCAGTGCTCTGGGGTAAAACAATGTCAGAGGACAATGGACAGAATGCTTTCAACTGCTAGAAAGGCAAAAGTCACTCAAATAACCACTTGCTGTAACCAAGGTATGCAGAAGAGCTTCTCTGAAAGCAACCATGTCAATCGTTGAAGGAAATGAACTACAGCACACTGAGCGGCACTCCTGTCAGCTAAGAACAGAAAAACTGACAGTGACCATGACACTGTACTCTAATGGCCTCCACAGTCAGCAGATCTCAATCCAAAGAGCACCTTTGGGATGTGGTAGAATGAGATTCTCATCATGAATGTGAAGCCAACAAATCTGCAGCAACTGTGTGATGCTGTCATGTCAACATGGACCAAAATCTCTGAGAAACATTTCCAGCACCCTGTCGAATCTTTGCGATGAAGAATTAAAGCCGCTCCGACTTGGTAGTAGCAAGGTGTACCTAATAAAGCAGCCAGTGAGCGTGGATCTCTGGATGGATCTGACTTTTTCCATCACCCCTCCCCAATAAAAACTCTAGGCTCACTTCTACCTGTAGCTGTTGTTTTACACGCTCGTTCTTCTGCGCCTCAGTGATTCGTTCCTCTTCGCTGCGGTGGCTCGTGACGCCGTCGCTGAGAAGCTCGGCACTGGCCTCTGCATTCGTTTCATCCTCCTCATCGTGTTCTGGCGCCGGTGGAGATGTCATGGCTGTCTTAAGTTCCTCCCTAGTCTTATCCAAGTCCTCTTGTGCTGACAGAGCCTGGAAAAAATACACATGCATACTTAAAGATAGCGATGGAAATCACTACAGACACTAAACATTAATAGATTCATATTCTTTGCTGCTCCATGGTTTGATTATTGTTCAGGTACCAGATTTTTGTTGAACTGTTCCTACTCTTGGCTCTGTATGATATCAAAGAGGCAGGAGAGCTGCAAATTACAATAGCAGCTCTATTTTAAAGCATTAAAAAAAACACCTTTTAAAAAGAAACAAACACATATGGAGGGGTGACATTACTTTGTGTTGCCATTCTGTTGCTTCCTCTTCTTTTTTCCTCTTTGCCTCCTCAAGCAGAGCGATTTTGGCAGTGAACTCTGCTAACTCAGCAGCCTGTTAAGAATAATAAATCATAAAAAGTGAAAAGTTATCACAAGGATAACCAACAGTCCAAACAGGCAAAGCTGTTTGCAATTTAAAAGAATATGAAGCAGAGATAATGAGCCAGTTGTCATATTTCAGGGTAAGTATAGTTCTGCCTCAGCTTCATGGTTTATGGTTTTAAGAGATTTCACAGGTGGATTTAAAAGTAAGAGTTGTACAATTTGTGTCACCTAAACCTATCTGTTGTTTTTAATCTATTGGCTTTTGCATCAAGTATTAGTTACATAAGAAGTAGAAGAATGAGAGAAAATTCCAGAATCTGAGTAAAAGAGGAGCATAACGAACAGTCACCGAACTGGTTAAAAATGAAACAACATCCTTCACAGTCCTCGCATCTCAGAATGACTTATTCTATAACAAAAACTACTACTGTATTTTTCCAACTAGAAGTCGCACTAGACTATAAGTCGCATTTTTGAGGAAATTTATTTGATAAAGTCCGAGACCAAGAACAGACGTTTAATCATGAAAGGCAATTTATAATAATGGGTTAGAGAACAACAGGCCGAATAGGGGTACAGTACACGAATGTAACATGTTCAGCTACATGACGCATAGACAACAAACTGAGTACGTGTCTGGTGTGTTAACATTAACAATTATTCTGATAACTATAGCATAAAGAACATGCTAACTTCTGAGGTAGACGAAGCGCATCTTCCTCTTTTGCGTCACTTTTGTCTGACTCTTTGTCAGTTTCAGTTTCAATTATTCTGGCCTTTCTGAATCCCGACAGGATGGTTTCGGTTGTCACTGAAGCCCATGCTTTGTCGATGCATCCAATGACGTTTAGGAAAGTTGCGTGGCGCATTCTCCCGGTTGCCGTTATGCCGTGCCCTCCATCCATCATCCACAGGTTACGCAGGACTGCCTTAAAGCTCCGGTTCACGGAAATATCAAGTGGCTGGATTATTTTGGTTAAGCCTCCAGGGATGATGGCAGGCATGGGGTTGAAAACTTATAATTTATATAATAATGTGTTAATAATTTCACATATAAGTTGCTCCGGAGTATAAGTCGCACCCTCGGCCAAACTATGAAAAAAAGTGTGACTATAGCCTGAACAGCAGCAGCAAAGTAAAGGAATGTGTGTGTGTGTGTGTGTGTGTGTGTATGTGTGCGAGCA
>VUQK01035943.1:0-12012 GCA_015106715.1 Bujurquina vittata | reverse complement strand
GGGAGAGAGAGAGGACAAAAAAAACATGCTGTGGAAGACACAAAGAGAATGATTAAACAGAGTAAAGTATAAACAGAGTAAAAATATGGTGAGTAAAAGAAACAGTGCATCACGGGAACCCCCCAGCAGCCTAGGCCTATAGCAGCATAACTAAGGGATGGTTCAGGATCACCTGATCCAGCCCTAACTATAAGCTCTATCAAAAAGGAAGGTTTTAAGCCTAAGATGCAGAGGAAAGAAGGTCAGACACACACTGGGGAGAGTAAGAAAGACAACATTGTCATCCCGTATGTGGCGGGCAGCTGTGCCCGAAACCTTCTATTTTTGTTGAGGCTGGAATAAATACGTTTTTTCTCCAGGAGCTTTTTGGTGTGCGGATTTCCCTTTTTGTCTTATATCAAGTTGTGGTCCGGTGGTGGAGCTGCGTTCTGATGAGGGCGCGGAGCTGAACGTGGACTGCGGGAAGCTCCTGGAAAACCGTGTACCCATCAGTGACACACTCCTTCAGAAGGGAATGAGGGGGAGTTTCAATGCCCCCTTTGGTCCACATTATTAATCCTGTATTGATACAGGAAAATCTATTGAGACTCATTGTCTCATTTACAAGAGAGACCTGTCCATCATGGTGGAGTGGGGGGGGGGGTCCTCTATGGAGCCTTCCAATCTGGCTTCAGAGCACACGGCGGCACTGAGACTGCTCTCATTAAACTAACTAAATGCTCTTGCTTTGGTGTTAGCGCTCCTCATTCAGGGCTCATGTCCTCCTATAGCTGGACTCATTCATAAAACAGCAACATTAATCTGAGCGCTGCGTGAGCCACTGAACGCGTCATCGTCCTGCTAACGACACAGCCACAGCTCATCCTCGTTTATCGGCGTGAACGTCGTCCTCAGTGGGAGCCAGGTTCATTCACCGCTCTTAAAGCTCAACTGCGAGTGTGCAGGAACCCGTGTTTAGATCATCTGTAATGCACCACAGGAGGAGCAGCCCAGTCTAATGAGAAGTTTCCTGTGTCTGCACTATAATTGAATCCCGAGGGCCAGCGAGCCCGTTTCACAACCTGCTGTGCGTGCACGTAGAGAGCAAGCTGAAGCAGAACTGAAAGTGTCGTTTCCTATTTGGTACCTGTGTGCAGACACGAGGCTAACGTGTTCATATACTGTAAATAACCATGACGCTAACCGCTGCACTGATGTGAGCGAGGAGCTGCTGAAACCACGAAACGGGTTGTCACGACTGCTCAAACTGAACACAAACACAAAGCCTCACACACTCATCTGCACTCATGCACACCAACCAGTGAGAAGACACTGCTGCACATTCATACTTATGGCACTTCGACATGCATTCGTCATCTTTGAGCAACCTGGTCCTTTTAAGATCAGCGAGCTTTACTGTTAATCCACTTAACGCTGACCTATGAATCACTGAAGCTTCAACATGACCAAACCCAAGCGCTGAAGCGCCGCTGAGGCTCACATAACAAACAGCAGAGCGACGAATCGACTTTCAATCTTTGAGTGCTTTG
The DNA here is from genome assembly GCA_015106715.1 of Bujurquina vittata. NCBI lineage: Eukaryota > Metazoa > Chordata > Actinopteri > Cichliformes > Cichlidae > Bujurquina > Bujurquina vittata. Next base: position 10,483 of record VUQK01035943.1, on the reverse strand, counting down.
TTACTCGCAGCCTGTCCCCAAAAACAAGCCATTTGTTCACATTTCTTTAGACAAGTCTGTCAAAATTCATGGGAATCATTTCAGTTTTTCTTTTGTAACAAAAAGTTTTTTTTCTGTCAAGATGGAGTGTTTAGTGCACATCAATGCATTCATGCAAGTGGCTGCAAGGAAACAAAGAGTGACCAATTTAAAGGGGTCTGAATACTTTCCGTACCCACTGTGTGTGTACATATATAGACACACATGCACACACACGCACACTGACGGTGCATGCGGTCCGTGCAGCCAAAAGCAGGACTCAGGAGCCCTAAATTAACAAAAGGTAAAACAGAAAACTATAACAACCTAAAGTGTGACAAACTTGACACCACGCGGGGAGACACACACACTGAGACGCAAGCGACTTCCCACAGAAAGGGAGGGGCACTGAGGGGACAACAGGGGGACCTCAGAATACCCGAGTGATCACAGGAAACAATATAAATGAATCGGTGATCACGAAAGTGAATAAACTAACTACAAAGGTCCATGAAAACTAAAACAAAGGGTCACACATCGGCACCGTGACACGCACCCGTGACAGCAGTGTGCGTTTCTCTTGCGCGTTTCTGTTTGCTGTCAGCTGGCCGTGCGTGAGCGGCCTCGCTCCCTCAAACACATTCAGGTGCAGCAACATCTTTTTCACACTGAAGTCTGCACAGAAACTGCAGCAGTGTGAATCGAAACGAGAGGCTGATGCGGACATGAAATTACTGATCTGAGAACTGCATTAGGAGTAGTGAGAAGGACTTTTGTGATGTGAGAACGGCACCAAAGTGATGGGAAAACAAAAATCTGAAAAACATTAAAAAAAAATAAAAGAAATCTGCAAATTGTGTCTGAGTGAAATCATTTTGCCCAACATGGGATTTGGTGTAATAAACTGTGACTTTTGAATGCTGATGAAGGTTTTGTGCAGGCTGACAGCGGTCATGCTTCTGCTGCTCCCTCACACAGTCGAACCTCATGTCCTGCTGCTCACTGCACGCTGGTCGTTGCACAAAGCGCGCACGGTTTGGCACCAATGATGGAGCAGCTCCACAGCCTCAAACTACGATCACGTCTTCTCTGTCCTGTGGTTCGGGGTCTCGGGACCCCTCCCTCAGCGTAACTGGTTTGTTTCCGAATCCATACGATGGCTCTCTGGTTGGTTCAAATGTAAATTCAGTCAGCAGAGAGCACAGCAGGCATTGGCTGAACGGCTGCCATCCAAATGCAGACACTTAAAGCATGAAACCACCTGTGAGCAAGTCTTTGTGACTCGGGGGCTTCTTCAGCACAAAGTTTCTCTCAGACCAAAGAAATCCCGGAGACTGCGAGCAGCCTCGGGCCGTGAGGAGCTGCAGTCGCTGTGAAATGGCTTCAGGACGGTCCCCCTTAAGCTCACTGAGGCCCCCGTCTCATTCCTCTTTGCTTCTCCTTACTGTGAACGTGGAAATGTTTAGTAAGAGAGAATTAAACACATCGTCAAATTAGCAGAAATAATGGTTTATTTCTGAATGAATGTGGAGCAAATTTAGCCTAAACACAGTGTGCACAGTCCATTGGGAGCAGGGCCATTGGAGGAAACACACACTGTATATGAAAGATGGCTGTAGCTTCTGGCTAGTACAGAAGTTCCTCAGACCTGCATGTGTTTTAATGACCAGCAGGGGGCGCCTCGCCTGGTTGCTGACAGACTTGCAGCAGTCTGGAAAAACGGCCCTCGGCTCCCCTGAACTGCGACCTCAGTAAGCCCGAGTTCACGAGTCTTACTGAATAAGACCTGATTTCTGTTTTATAAATTGTGGTTCCATTAGAGGGTAAACCAGGGGGCGCTCATGAGCTGATGGCTCGTGTCCCACATTGTGATGGCCTCTAATGACTGCAGCAGTCTGTTCCTAACAGCGACCAGGTCCTGGGTTTGAATCCACCGCCCAGCTGGAACGAGGCTGCGTGTTCTCCCCGAGCTCGCGTAGGTTCTCTTTGGAACCTGCCCTGAAGCACGTCCTCTCCGCACGTCGTTGGTTTTGTGTCTTTATTGTGAAATCAAACTGAAGATTGTTACTAAGAATCGGCTTCAGCCGGAATTTCTAAATATTTCATTGCAGAGGCGGTCGCAGGTCAGAGGTCGGTCAGCCTTCTGGTTCTCCTGTCTGACTGTTGCACATCAGTGCAAACGTCACTGTCAACATTAGATTTGTGTGTTTGTGTGTGGTCATTTCCTCCACCGAAGCCCCGACCAACAAGCAGATCCTGAAGCCTCAGCTTGAGCCCCGTCTTACTTCAGTCATCATTTAGTTTCAGTTTAAACATCAGCTGGGGTCAAGTGTTTGAGTAAAGCGCATGTCCGCTGTGTGCGTGTGCTGTGTACACAGTGATGCTATAGAGGAGTGTGTTTACACCGCATGTCAAACAGGCTTTTCCATCAGCAAAGGAATGAAGTCAGCCAGAGAGCTGAGGACCCTCCCTCAGTTACTTCAGCTTTTTTTGCTCTGCATTTAATCATTAGTTATTATTAATCTCTCTCTCTCTCTTCCACAGTGACACATCAATCAAGACGTGACTGAAGTTCAGACTTTCAGCTTTAATTCACGGAGTTAAAGATGGAATTACAGACGTTTCTATTAGTTGTCCATCCTTTTCAGACTCCAAATCAATCTGAAAACCGACCGACGGGTTCACTGCCAGGTGAGTCCCGTTCCCTCATTGTTCCAGGATCCGTCCAGCAGGTGAAACTCGTCCAAGTGCTGAGCTTTCATTTGGAAGCTGTTCACATTCTGAGTAAGACGCTCCAAAGAGATGAAGACCGGGAGGCCCTCCATGCATCCACCATGTGAATACTGCCTCTGTAATGATTTGTGTTTGTTTTTTGTTAATGTAATTTGTCTTTTTTATGTAAACAGGAAGAATAACTGCTGCGGCATGCTGCTGACGCTAACAAACATAACCAGAAATGTAAACCTGTTAGTTTGGCCCATCACTTCTGTGGAAATAAAACTCCTGCGCTGTAAAAAAGCAATGCACTTGGTGCAGCCAAGCGTCCCAGAATGCATTTCAAACGAATCTCATTGGCCGAATAGAGCGGCTAAAGCTGTGAGTACATTTTGAAATACTACTGCTTCTGTGACAAGACAAACTTTTACAGTGTTTTCAGGCCAGAATGTTCAGACATCAAATATCAAGATGTTGCTTAAGCTTTCAGAGATCTCCGATCTCGCTGCCCAGGCGGCGGTCGCTATACGCGGGCGAACGCCCGACTCTGGCACATGGTTTCCAAACTCCCACTCGCTTTTACCGCTCAGTGCACGTCAAACTCAGGTGATTTCTAACGGCTGCTGTTTGGTTTATTTCAGGCTTTCATTTGTTTCTGTGCAAATCGATCAAACTGCTGCTAAAACCATTTTCCTCAGGAAGGAACGTGAGACCTTTTCACCGGGAACGGGAACATCGCAGGAGCATGTTGATGCTGTTCATGGACATTGTGACTGATGACAAGAAGTGATCACATTATATGTTTTATAATGTTACTATTAGTTTGACTGTATTCTGGACTGGAGCTGAGCTGCGGCACCATCAAGTATGCTAGTGTTCCACTGGAGAAATAATCCGCCGGACGTGGGACATTTGTACGTGAGGTTTGGGAAACGGCCTAGTTCTACTTTTATTCATTTAGAAACCAAATTTTATTTTCCCGCCTCGCTTTCTGCTCAGCCCCTCCCCCACTCACTCGTTTGTGAACCCGCTGTTAGCATTAGCAGCTGCTTCTCCAAACAAACCCCACAACTCCTGTCATGGACTTTAAGGCAAATAAAGCGCTGATTTACATCAAAAATCATTTGTCTCTTCTTGTTTTTCCTTCCCCCCCCCGTGGCCAAGTGCTGCTCCTGGGGGGTCGTTTGGACTGTTTCCTCTGGTTATTGGAGGCTCTTTACCTACATTCTAAAGCACCTTGAGGCGACTGTTTGTTGGGATTTGGTATTATAGAAATAAAATTGAACTGAGTTGATGTATATCTCAGGATTGTAAGAGCGCAGTATTCTTTATCTGGTTGTCTAATTCGGTTATGAATAGTTGAGCAAACAGTAAAAAAAAATGTGCTTATTCAACATTTAGCAAGTTGCCTTTTTTACAGTGGACGCAGTGCTTCTGAAGCCCCGAATCAGAGTCCACAAACTGGGTCTGTCTGTGACACTGAGCCGTTTGAAACCGGGTGTATTTCAGTCTGCGATGAAGCAGCAGCATCCTCCTCCTCCTCCTCTCAGCCGGTCTCCGCCCGCCTCTCCGAAGCGCAGGTTTGAAACAAGCCAAAACTCCAGAAGTAAAAGAAGCTCCTCCGCAATTCGTTCGCTGACTTTTTCCTCCCAGTCCTCGTCTCGGTGCCTTTTAAGGGTCGTGGAGCTCTTTGCTTTCCTTTTTGGCTGAAAGGTTTCTTTACGCTTTCATCCAGCGAGTGAGGAGCGCAGAAACAACCACGAGTCGGCAGCCTGTAGCTCTCCTGCGGCGGGGTTTCGTTTAATTTCGTGTCTGCTGGAGGAATCGGGGGCGGGGAGGAGGAGACCAACGACAGCCACCGAGCTGCTTTCCTCTGGCACTGGTTTTGCGCACAGCGATGGAAGCGCCGCGCTGCGAGCGGAGCGCCCCGACGCGGCTTTGCCTCCTGCTGCTGGGACTCTTTGCGTCCGCATCGGCGGACTGGGACCTGGTTCTTCTCCACACTAACGACGTGCACGCCCGGGTGGAGGAGACCAACGTGCACTCCGTGAAATGTGGCAAAAGCGAGAAGTGCTTCGCCGGCGTCGCCCGGAGAGCAACGGAGATCCGGAGGATCCGCAGCACCGAGAGGAACGTGCTGCTCCTGGACGCCGGAGACCAGTTTCAGGGCACCGTGTGGTTCAATTACTACAAGGGAGCCGAGGCGGCACACTTCATGAACAAGCTGCGTTACGATGCCATGGTAGGACAGCTTTCTCTGGTCCTCTGAAACTCAGACGCATTTGATTGTTTGACGCTGAGGAAGGAGCTTGATGTGGAGACGATGGCTTAATAATGATTGGATTGGAGACTTTGCTACTTTGTGCCACTAACGCATCAAGTCCTCGGATCACTGATTCAGTGTGTTGTGCCTCACACACACACACCCTCCTCCGCTCCTCTGAGCTGGCAGGCTGGGAGAAAACAGGAAAGGAGGAGGTCTGTGGCAGCTTTTGGTAGTTTTCTAACGAGCTCATTCTTTTCAGCAGCCTCCGTGGAGACTTGATTCCTGAGAATCAGAGCAGGAAGTCTTGAGCATGTGCAGAAACATTTCTGAGCAGTTAAACATCAGGTGACATAATGCACATTACACACTGACTCACAAACACAGCAGAGTAACTCACATTCACTCATGAGTGGATTTTCTGTTTTACAAATGAAGACATTTTCATGATAAAGTGATGGAGGAAGGATGCAGATTTCTGCAGCAGCTGGAGAGGATCACTGAGGGAGGACTCCCAGCGCGCTAACATGAAGCTTCACGGCCACTTTTTGATTCCTTTATTGAGCCGGTTTGATCAGATAATTACCCGGATATGTTACTTCAGGTCCTAATTGCTTTTATGCCTTTGGGGGCTTAATGGAAACAGTAGAGTGAAGATGAGTCAACTCAGTTTAATCATCTCAAACAGCGTTTTCATCTGTGCAGATGGAGGAGTCCAGTCATCATGTTAGTGTTTAACACAGAACTGCACTCAGTGAAAGGCTCAGCTTGATTTATTGGTTCAGGTTTAAAGGCCACAGGCGATTTTAATTCCCCTAATTGCTGCATTGAGGAGAGAAAGCCATTAATGGATCAGCTTTCTGTGGCTTTTGACGGTCACGCCGAATCAGAGTGGCTCTCTACTGTTGATGGATAACAAAAGTCCATTTTCATTGGCTCAGCACGTCTGCAGATTCTGTCGTTTCTGTGTTGTATATTCTGTAACAATGATTTGTCGTTCCTTCACTGGAAAACTTGTAACATACAGAAGTAAATACACAACAAAGCAAGTTTCCAAATCACAAAACATTTTGTGGCGCCACCTGGCAAACATGAAACTCTACACACACTTTCATTTTCACCTTTGAAGGTCAGCGAACGCAACGCCACCCACGTCTCAGAAAACCCCCCCGAGCTCGGTCGGAGCCCACACCAGTGTAAATGTGAGGTCGTCTGTCTGACAATGATCCGAACCACAGCAGTGATATTTCAGGGTGTAAATGTGGAGCACGCTCCTCTTGGCGCTCCTGACCCGAGGAACTGTTCCACCGAAGCTGCTCTGTGGTCTCCGAGTTCGGCAGAAACGAGCCTCAGCTCTGCAGGAAGTGGAAAAGACGGACAAGTTCAAACCAGGATTTTTATTTTATGCCCCCAGAAAGGATTTGAGCTGGAGGCACGTAGAGGCCTTCATGGCCCAAACCTGAGGAAATAGAGGTGTGCAGTGAGGAAGGATGCAGTGTGGACTCGGTCGGTTGGTTGGTGTGAAATTGAACCATTTGTGGAAAAAAGTTGAAGAGGGCAAATATAAGACTTGTGCTGTCAGGTCAGTCATTCATGTCCCAGTTGATCATTTAAGGTTTTCATTATTTTTCTGTTTCAGGTTTTTGGAAACCACGAGTTCGATAACGGAGTGGAAGGCCTCATGAAACCGTTCCTGGAGCAGATCAAGTGTCCCATTCTCGGCGCTAACGTCAAAACAGACCACACTCTGAACTCCACCTTCGGCATTACTTACTTACCTTATAAGATATTTACTATTGGTGCACATAAGGTGGGCGTGGTGGGGTACACCTCACAGGAAACATCGACTCTCTCCAGACCAGGTAAGTGGAAGTAAATCTGCCTCTTTTGTCGAGTTTCCTCTTTACAGTGATGTGACTTTGTTCACTGAATTATTAAAAAGATCAGAAACAAACTCCGAATAAAGCATCGAAAATACGATGCGTAACTCTAGTAATGATCTCTACAGAAGCACATTTTCCCCGCCTTGCTTCACGCTTACGGGGAGGTTCTTAAAGCTGAAGCTGTGGTGCTTCTGCCCGGAAACACGTGGCTTCAAAGATGCCCATTCTTTGCCCATGTGTTCAGTCACAAACTGTAGTTGTGAGTCTGTTGTTAATGTGCTGATGTCCGGTCCTCACTACTTATTTATTTAGTGACCTAACTGCACAGTTTCTTCCTGGGTCTGAGCTCCACCCTCTAGCTGCTTCAAGCTGACAGCCAAGCAGCTGTAAAAACCTACTCAGGCTGGCGGATGCCAAATAACCTCCATGCCTGCGGGACCGCGTCCCAAACTGAGAGCCTCGAACTCCGCAGTCTTTTTTTTTTTTTGTTCAGATCATCAACCTAAACACGGAGCAATAAAACTGCATCAATTCGTCTTTGCTTCAAAGCCGTGGTTTGATGGGTAGAACAGAACAAAAGGTGAAATATGATAAATTCTGAACATGAAAAGGCTGCTTGTCATGTTTTGCTGTTGGCAGAAATGCAAACGGAGGTTTTTGTTCCAGTGGGTTCAAAGTGGGAACGGTCAAAAAGTGTCCGATTGTTTCTCCACAGGACCTCACCTGGAGTTCCTGGATGAGGTGAAGGCCCTGCAGGAGCAGGTGAACAAACTTCACACTCTGGGGATCAATAAGATCATCGCTCTGGGCCACTCGGGCTTCACTGTGGATCAGCAGATCGCCAGGAAGGTCCGCGGCGTCGACATTGTCATCGGCGGACACACCAATACGTTCCTCTATACAGGTAGGAAGGCGGAGCCAGCTGTGGCTGGCACACCTGTTGCTTCAGCTGTTAGACAGCTCTGAAGTTTGGAGCCTGCTGTTAAAGGTCTCAAATATGTCAGGAGGTTATTAAACGTATTGAAATTGTTTGTTTTTAACGCTTCTTTTTTTCAAAGTCGTCGGGATCCCAGCCGCGTGAAATCTCAGACTTTTCGGTGTCATTCCTGCAAAGCTGTCAAAATGACTAATTACACACCAGGTGTTATTTAGACAGGTCAGAGTCTCGTTACACATTAGTGCTCAGGAGGGAAAGACAGGGACTTCATTTTTCATTTTCAAAAGAGCAGCTGCTGCTTTACTCTGTCCTTCATTCATGCATCTTCATGAGCAGACGTATCCTAATCCTTGCATTTCATTGTCCTGCAGCATCTAACGCTGTCTCTGCGAGTCTTTGCTTCTTGACGAAAGGGAACTTTGAGTCTTCTCCCTCGTTGCAGAGCAGACATACTGTCTACACGAGGCTGGGCTCTATAAATAACTCTGCAGTGTCGCCTGTAAATGGCAGACCGAGACCTCGGGTCACACAAAGATGTTTTCCTGCAGCAAAGACCGGGCATTGTGTAAGCGCCCCCACTTAGAGGCTCCGGCAGCACTACATCTCTTTTTGGACTCAGAGCAGGAAGAGAGTCCTTGAAAGGACAACATATATCCCCCCCCACCCTTATTACTCTCCACTGGCTCCTGGTAAAATCCCCAATGCCCTGGCCCCTCAGTATCAGTCCGACCTCCTTCACCCATCAAGCAGTCTCGACACCAACCTCCACAGAACCTTCAGTGTGGGGGCTCTCTCACTCATCACTCGACTCTTTCAAGAAACTTTTGAAAACTCAAAAAGGCCTTTAATCTCTAACTTGTATATTTTTATTTGTACAGGGTCCTTGGGTTTCTCGAAGTTATTATTGTTAGTGAAAGGTGACAGTGATGCATTCAAGTCCTCCTGCAGTGTTAATATTCTGCAGATGAGCATGCAGAGTATGTTGGACTCACGTTTTGAGCCTTAACCTGTTCAGAAAGTAAAAACGTCCCCCAGAAGTGCGACTAATGCACAGATTAGACTTTAGAGCAGAGATTTCTCATAGAAATTATGTTATTCGGAAACAGGAGAGCAAACACAACAGATTGCAATGTCACCGAATGATGATCATAATATTTATGGGAGCAGATTTCACATCTTTGTCTCTGAGTGACATCAGAAATTCCAAGCACTGTCTTTTTACTCTTCCTGTAAACTTTTGGGCATATCTCATCACACTTGGAATGCTACAGAAAGACCACCATTACTGCCACCGAGGAGTTTAAGTCCACCCACCCGGGTGGATGTCAGACTCCTGAACTGCTGTGTAGTCCTTCCTGTTTGAGAATCTAACATGTGATTGAGTGCTGAAACATTTCAGCCATTAATGACAGATCAGCTGACATTTCTAGACTTAAGTACAAACATATCCTCAGCCTCCAACTTCTCACTGTGTGGAAGCTTGTTTCCCCCACTGGAAAAAAAAGTTTCGACTTAACTATTTTGAGTTAATTAGTTGAAACTTTGAGTTAGCTCTGTGAATCATGAAGCTCCATGAAAGAGGTCACATGATGTTGCAGAGGCGTGTCAACAAGGACAGCCCTACAACATCCAGAGCCTTCAGGAACTCGGGGTGAATATCGTCCACCCCAGGGGCCCTGCCACCAAGGAGTTGTTTAACCACCTCAGTGACCTCACCCCCAGTGATGGGTGAGTCATCCCCCTCATCCCCAGACTCTGTTTCCACTACAGAAGGCATGTCAGTGGGAATAAAGAGGTCCTCAAAGTATTCCTTCCACCACCTGACTGTAACCTCTTTTGAAGTCAGCAAAGCCCCACCTGCACTATAGACCTTGGGAGTAGAGCACCGCCCGTTAGTCGAACCTCGGATCCAGGAGGAACAATGCGGTTTTCGTCCTGGTCGTGGAACGCTAGACCAGCTCTTTATCCTCTCAAGTTTTGTGGACTTGGAGAAGGCATTCGACCGTGTCCCTCGGGGTATCCTGTGGGAGGTCCTGCGGGAGTACGGGGTGTCTGGCCCGTTGTTGCGGGCCATTCAGTATGTGTGCAACCGCAGTGAGAGCTTGGTCCGTATAGCCGGTAATAAGTCGGACTCGTTTCCTGTGGGTGTTGGACTCCGTCAGGGCTGCCCTTTGTCACCGATTCTGTTCATAATTTTTATGGACAGAATTTCTAGGTGTAGCCAGGTGGCGAAAGGCTTCTTCCTTGTTGGCCTCAGGGTCTCGTCTCTGCTCTTTGCGGATGATGCGGTCCTGTTGCCTTCATCAGGTGGTGGCCTCCAGCTCGCAGTGGAACGCTTCGCAGCCGAGTGTGAAGCGGCTGGCATGAGAATCAGCACCTCTAAGGCTGAGGGCATGGTCCTCAGCCGGAAAAGGGTGGACTGCACTCTCCGGCTCAGGAACGAGTTTTTGCCCCAAGTGGAAAAGTTCAAGTATCTCGGGGTCTTATTCACGAGTGGTGGGAGAAGGGAGATCGACAGACGGATCGGGGCTGCTTCTGCGGTGATGAGGACGCTGCACCGGTCTGTCGTGGTGAAGAGGGAGCTGAGCATAAAAGCGAAGCTGTCGATTTACCGGTCGATCTACGTTCCTGCCCTAACCTATGGTCACGAGCTTTGGGCAGTGACTG
>VUQK01035938.1:0-13567 GCA_015106715.1 Bujurquina vittata | reverse complement strand
ACCCGAGGGGGGGGGGGGGGGGACTACTCACTGCCTCTGGGCCCCTGCCCCTTGGCTGGGGGTGCCCCGTCCGAGGTCTTCCTCCTTCCTCCTCTGGGGGTGCGCACGGTTGTCATGGGATGTGCGGCATCAGATCTTCTGAATTCCTGATGGGCTGTAGATGGCCCGGTTCCTTGGGGTTCTTTCTGGCTTACCTCTAGGTCCTGAGGGGACTGGTTGCGGCTTCTTACCCCCATTATTGAGTATGTTCCATGACAGAAGAACATGCACACACATACACAAAATTACAATGTGACTGGGTGTATGTATGTAAATGGATGAGTTGGTGTATATGGCTATGCATGGGTTTGTGTGCATGCACATAGCATGACTGTGTGTGTGTGTGCGTGCGTATGGATGTATGAGTGTATATATATGTGTGTGTATTTGTATCTGTATGTATATATATGTATGTATGTACGTGTGTATATGTATGTATACATATATATATGTATATGTGTATGTATGCAGATACAGTATATCTTTCTTGTTTTGTTCGCCTGTCAGAACTGGCAAAATAAATTAAATTAAATTAAAATAAAAACTAACAGGAACAGCCTATAGACAACTTATAGAGCTCTTCTTGTAAGGTAAAATGTTTGGTCCAAGAGTACGTTCAGATTATCATTCTGACTGCAAAACTGCCAGACATGACGGGTTTAAAAAAAAAAAAAATCAAAGGCTATGCAGAAATGTTGCAATAAAAATGAAAAAACTATTTATAACTGGAAGAAATGGTGAAAGTAATTCTAATTTTTTAAAAACTTTTTATTTTTAATTTATTATTGAATTTCTTAGTACTTCAGATTAGATTCACTCGAGTAGTGACACAGAATGTACCATGTGAATTGTACAGAAGAGCAGCTGAAAGAATAGTTAACAATGTAACTAGTTATCAAGAGAAAAAGAAAACACATGAAGGTAAGAAAAGTATCAAATTAACTTTAACTTTCTTTTATTCTTATTGGGCTTACCTAAAGACGGAGCTGAGAAAATGGCAGATAAAATATCGCTCCGATCAATTAGATCAATCCCTCTAAGACCACAGCCAGGACATCTGTGTGGTACAGCGGCAGCGATTCAAGCAATTCATGTTGGTTACTCAGCACTCAGTGGGGATGAATGATCTCTGATCTGATCCTTACAGGTGCCCAGGGGCTTACACTTCTCAAGTCTGGACCTTCAGTTTCCCCATGAAACCTCCATAGTCCTTGGCGCTCTTCAGCATCCCCTCTTTGATCCCCTCAAACAGCTTTCCATAACATTTGTCAGGAGAATTAGAGAGCCCGTGTACTCAGCTCACAGAAATTGCTGCAGGCTGCTCTGTGCCCTGGCCGGATCTTGACAGAATATATCAGGCGCACACAGACTTTTAGCAAGACTTTTTTTCTGCTTTTACTCTGAAGTGTGCACCATTGATACGGTCATGTGAGTCCACGTTTTCCATATTCTACCATCTAAATGTGGCACCCAGTCCCTCCCTCAGAGAGAGGGTGCTGGGTGCAGCTCAGTGGTGGCCAACTGTCTCCACGGTTGATCTAGCGTCTTGTGGACCAATCAAAGCGGTCTTCTTGGTGCCAACCTTGTATTTTACAGACTGATAGGCCCTCTGCCTCTCAGGCTTGGCATTCGTATCTTGTAATAGCTTGGCCTGGTTGGCATGTAAATATGTACATTTGTAAGTAGCTCACTTGTGGTTGGGATGTTGGGCTGGACCATCTCCTCTCGGGGTATCTTAAACAGTTACCCCATATAAATGGAATATGTAACAGAGTGGCACAATAAAGAACTTATGGTTATGTTGTAACCTTCATCCAGAATAAGATGTATAAGATATCACACATTCCGTTGCCCTATGGAGTTTTCTATTTGTTTTTATTTTGTATTCTCGTTTAACAATCATAATTCAATATAAATAGTCTAAATTGTGAGAAGAAAATCGGAAGAAAAATGAATTTGATGACACTTGTTGTCAAATAAATTTGACCTGATTTGAATTTAAATTTTTTTGCTTTCACATTTTATTAACTCAAGGTTAGTTCTTCTATAGCCCCATTTGTGATTCAAGATTGTAAAACAAATAAGCACCACACAAACAATTGTGTGATTGGGATATATGTTATATTTACCTCTTAAAATGTCCTTTGTCCTTTTTCTGACAAACCTGCGGCAACAAATTCAAAGCTTTAGTACACACACTGAAGTTCACACATCGTGCTTTGAGCCAGAGGTGTTTAACTGTCCTGCCCCGAGACACTTCAACAGTCTTTCTAACCATTACTCTGGTGCCCACCAGAACACACTAGTACAGTTTTCTTGAGGTGGAAGATCATTAGCCCTTTTTCTGAAAGTCACCACTCTTAAATCTATAATTCTTCTTTTAAAGCTGCTGTCCTGCCTCCATGACTGTTAGCTTTGTTGCATTCTAGACTGACAGCTTTCATCGCCTGTAGAGTGAAACATGAAAGCAAGTGGAAATGCTCTGATATCAGTCCAAGACAGAAGAGAAGAAAAGAGAGCGACCAGACTAATGGATAAAAGCAGAACGCGCCAGAGTAGCAAACTTCTGCTATACAGAGACATGCCTTGTCTCAGGCAGCCTGGACAGGAGATTGGGTAGGATGGATTTGTGGGGGATGTGGGAGGGGGCTGGAATGTTACTGTTCAGCATGATAGTTCATAATATCGTTCAAGACACTCAGGGCCATATTTACAGAATGGAGCAGCATTCTGCCAAAATTACAAAAATGCACTGATGGAAGTAAAGGTAATCATCAACAGGTGGGGCTACTGAAATTTTGTGTGCCAGGTTCCACTTTTTGAACATCCCTAACAGCAATTTACCATTTCGTGGTGATATGCCAGGGCACACATTTTCATGAAAACACACAATATTCACATTAACGCAACATCAAAGGCTCAAGGTTTACATTTCAGATGTGGTCAGCCTGCACTGAGGAGTATATCTTTTTATGTTATTTCTTGCTGCCAAGTGGCACTACAACTATTGTTAAACACTGACATGCAGACGTGTTCAGGCTGGGATACATTTAAGAAGGCCGGACTAGAAAAAGCATATGAGAACTGTCAAATGATCAAAATTTGGCATGCTGCCATTGATATGACTTTCTACAACAACTTGGTGTGGCCAAGTTGACACCAAGAGGCTTTTCTGCATGTCGACCTCTAAATGAATAAGATCTGAATACCTGTATCTGTACCTGTACCTGTATCAGCGCTCATCTTCAATAAATACTTAAAGTAGACATTTTGCATTGGTGCAAATAAATCTGTCCCTTAATATTAAATTCTGAAAAGAAAGACTTTTATGATGTAAATCTATCTCAGATGACCAATTCAGCTTTTTGTAAACTTTGAGATTCTTTGTGCTTATGAATTTTATAAAAATAAGAAACTGGATACGTTTATGTAGAAACTACCTTTCAGTGTGATCAGTGCCCATCATTCCATCTCAAAAGTGTTCAGGCAGTAATAACATTTTATTTAATACTTCTGTGCCTATGGGTCGGACTTTTTCTTCTCAACTGCATAAATGTAAAATGATGTGAAATTTTGTGACTTCGTCTTGTATTGTTGTGATGCTACAGGGCTGACAAAGCAGACAGACTAGAAAAGTGCTGCCTTAGAAGTGTGTTTCAGAAAAACACATAATTACACGGCTGATGACAGTAGAGCAGCAGGTAGAAAACTCCTAACACAGCGGCTGGCTCTAAAGTTAAATTCTGGAAGCACGTATGTATCATACATAAATCTGATAAGATCTTTTCATGTGAGATTTGTCCTCTGGTACGCCACCTTCCTCTCAGGCACTTTCTGTTTGACACCCATATGGCAGCTTAGTGCATGCACATAACCCACAAGTTCACCACAAGAACACACAAAGGCAACATGCATAACCAAACACACAGTGCATGGCTTCCTTCTTCACTTTATTTTTCTTTTACTTTCATATTTTAGTTAATTCAAAAACGGCAAATAAAAATGTATCATTCACAATAACATAATATATTTATTATGTCATAAGCACAATATGCTCACCACAGCAGCTATTTTTAGTCTTTTATTTTGTCTTCAATGTCAGTGGTGATGGTATGTATGCATGTATGTGCTGTATTTAAGTATAGCTACAAGCCTCCCACCCTGCTAATACGAACACCAAGCCGCCCCTGTAAAGTTCCAGAACCAAGTGTCATTGCTGAAAGTGTACAGTCATTGTCCCCATCACTATCCACCCCTGCTGCACACTGCGCTGCTGTGCTGCTGTGGTCTGGCTCATCTGACATCAAACTGCACAGTTCTGTTCCACTGTGGAAACACTGCAGTCTGTGCATTGTCTTCTGCTATAGGTCCTGTCCTGTCCAGTCCTGCACTATAATCAATGTGTACTGTATAGCACTCTGATGAGAAAGTGTGTTGCTGAAAAGTTGATGCTTTCAACACCACTGCGCACATTATTTTGCCACAGTATCACTTTCTTGTCTGACTGGGCATTAACCCCAAAGTAAAAAGGGGGAAGCCTTCCGCCACTCCCAACTAATGTATAATTACTGTGTGAATAAATGGCAGGAGTCATGACAGAGACATTACACATTAATGTCACAGATTGCTTGATAGAGGAGCCAAGGCCATGCTAAAAGCCCAGTGTCAGTGGTAAAATCCTTTAAACATTTCCTCAGGGCCTGAACACAAATAATAATGAGGCACACATGAACGTACACACACAAGCACACTTTAAACATATACATAGTTCAAGTGAAACAGTGAAAGGATGGCACATTAGCACATTGACACACATGCCGTAGTACCATAAAGAAAGCTGTGACTGATGAGGCTGCCTCACATTTTATAGGTTGGATTTACTGTGTCCTTTGTCACCAGCCATAGATCACTGGCTGCCTCTGACAGAACCTGGAGATGGTCATTATTGAGAAATTAACTGTCTGTTAACGTGTTAACTCACACAGACACACAGATGTTTTTACCAGTTATCTAACCCACGAACAGAACGTATGCATGTGTCTCCATACCACGCCCCAGGAATCCTCACAGTTTAACATGGGAAAGATCTGGATTATAGAACTCAATTTGTTGAGTCCTATAAAATAAGACCCAGAATTTAAATAGTAATAAATGTTTGGCCCAAATGTGACCAGTTTTCTGCTTTCCACATCTGGCTCACCTTTCTGCAAATTGCCACCTTTTCGTGGTGGGGATCCCAGGTGCTATATTGTCTTGGGGCTTTTGTGAGAGAAAGACCAAGGAAACAGTTTACCCCGATGGGGATAGGGTTACATGGGCCCCACCCTAGAGCTAGGCCTGGGGAGCATGCTGTAGGGCCACCACCTACAGGAGGCACCATAGAGGTCGAGTGTAGTTTGCGTCAGGCGGCGGCCAAAGGTGGAAGCTATCTGCGGCTATTGGGGCTGGTGATCAATGTCACCTCTATGGTGGGAGAGGAGCCTGAGCCAGTGTGCGAAGTTGAGAGATACTGGATAGATATAGTTGGACTCACCGCAACACACAGCTGGAGGGGCTGGACTCTGTTTCAGTCTGGAGTTACCTTTGGTGAGAGACGGTGGGCTGGGGTGGGTATCCTTATATCCCCTCGGCCTGCTGACTCCACGCTGGAGTTTTGTTGTTGCTGTTTCTGTTTAATAGGGTGGTTTCCCTGTGCCTTCAGGCTAGGGAACGAGTCCTGATTGCCATTTACACTTCTGTGCTAAGTTCAGAGTATCCAGTGCTCAATGGTGCTCCATGCGAAGACTTTAATGCTTACATGACAGTGAGACCTGGGGGAGTGTGATTAGCATCATTGTGGAACAGCCTGCCTGATCAGAACCTGTGGTGTTCTGTTATTGGATTTCTGTGCAAATAACAGTTTGTCCATCATGAACGCCATGGGTTAGGGTTAGGGTTATCTAACCCTAACCCTAACCCTAACCCTATGAGGATGTCCACAAAGTACGTGGCACCAGCATTGTCATGGATTGCACTGTGGCAGGCAGGAAGTGGACCTAATATGCAGACTCCGGAAGCAAAACTTAACTCAAAGTTCTCAGTCGTATTTGTGGGTAATCCACAGAGTAAACAGAAAATTACAGTGAGCAAATTAACTGTAAACTGAGACACTAAATGAAGCACACAGACCAGAGGGCACACAGCTGGCAGGGAAGCTGACGATGACATGAAAACAAACAAGGGAAAATGCAGGCAGTATATACCAAGGTAACAAGAGTGGAACCAGCTGGGAAGAAAGCAACACAAGAAGCAAAACTAAACACACACAACAAGGACCAAAGACTCACCAAATTAATACAGGAAGCACTGCAGAGGAAAGACAGATACATGACCAGATCAACTACAGGGCTCGACACATGAGGAGGAACACAGAGACCAGGACTGAATGGGAAGGCAAAAGGGAAAAGAGGAGCTAAGCTGTCAACTGATCTCCACCAGAGGGTGAGTTGGATCAGGTGATGGGGCAAGACGCTGGATGGAGCAGCTCTCATTTCTAGAAATCTGGCCAAATGTATTAACACCACTAAAACATGACTCCCCAGAGTTGAGACGAGGAAGCAAAGTTGCAGTCTTACACGCCTTGCTGCAGCTTCTCTCCTCACCCCCACAGAGACGATGCCTGCTCCCAGATCACCAAGAAAAAAACAAACCAAAAACCAGCAACAGAACTATTTAAGCATAAAAATTCAAAAACAAAAAAATAATATAGCTTCCTTACCTGCACAGAGTAAAACAGTTAAATGTGGATTATTAAACATTAGGTCTCTCTCTTCCAAGTCCCTGTTAGTAAATGATTTATTACTGATCAACATATTGATCTATTGTGCCTTACAGAAACCTGGTTACAGCGAGTCACCCTAACTGTCAGAATGCTCGAAGCACAGGCCGAGGAGGAGGAGTAGCAGCAATCTTTCATTCCATCTTATTAATTAATAAAAGACCCAGACAGAGTTTTAATTTCTTTGAACCATTTTTATTTGTTATTGTTTATTGACTACCTGGTCCTTACTCAGAGTTTCTGTCTGATTTCACAAAGTTTTTATTAAAAATCTGATTTAGTGCTCAGTTCAGATAAAATAATTATAGTGGGTGATTTTAACATCCATGTAGATGCTGAAAATGACAGCCTCAACACTGCATTTAATCTATTATTAGATTCAATTGGCTTCTCTCAAAATGTAAATAAGCTCACCCACCACCTTAATCACACTCTGGATCTTTTCCTGACATATGGCATTAAAACTGAAGACTTCTGCTGTCTGATCATTTCTTAATAACATTTACATTTACTTGAATGGATTACACAGCAGTTGGGAATATGTTTTGTTACAGTAGAAGTCTTTCTGAAAGTGCTGTAACTAAGTTTAAGGATATAATTCCTCCATTACTATGCTCTTCAGTGCCATGTGCCAACACAGTGAGAGCAGCTACATAAACTCTGCTCCCAGTGAGGTAGATTATCTCGTCAATAGTTTGTTTTTTTCCTGCTAAAAGGGAGTTTGTCCTTCGCACTGTCACTTGCAGGGGTTGTTTTCTTTGTAATTAATGTAGGGTCTTTACCTTACCCTATAAAGCTCCTTGAGGCGACTGTTTGTTGTGATTTGGCGCTATAAAAATAAAATTGAATTGAATTTGATTTTATTTAATGCATTTATCACAGTGTGAATGTTAGAAGCACATTATGTTGAAAAAAGTGCTTGTGTGTGTAACAAAGGCTTGAAGTAAGAAGTGCTTTGAATGCTCAATCAGAGCATATATATGAGAACCAGGCCATCATTTACTTCCTGAAGCAGGTTCCCAACATGCCTCAAATCAGTGATAATCATCCCTGTGTCAAAACAGTCAGCCATCAGGTTCCTTAATGACACCCATGGTGTCTTTGAGTCACTCATTCTGGGACACTTGAAGAGCAGCACCCTCCCTTCTCATTCACTGCGCCACTTTAGCACATTTCCCATAGTTGTAAATAGACCATTGATACTGCCCTTGCCCACTGTAAATATTGTATCATACCAAATCTGCGCCTGCAATATCGGATTCTTATTTATTTTATTTGGATTATTTTCTATCTCATATTACTTATAATTTACTCACTGGAGGATGGCTCCAAGAAAATGTCATTGTATTGTACAATGACAATAAAGATATCTTATCTTATTTATCTTATCTTATCTTATCTTATCTACCAAGCTGTGATCAAAATGTTCTGTAAATTGGGCTATAGATATCAGATAGCCTGTACTTTTTATAGTCTCTCTTATTGTAATTATGTGTTTGAATTCAAACAACTTAATATCATCAGGTTTTGCACCCGCTAAAAATCTAGTTCATACCAGTGTTGGGGTTCTATGTTTATCAAATAAAAAATGGACAAATGGACATTAATTAATAATGAATGGATCAACCAAATAACAAACAATTAAATAATACATTGGACATAACGTATACAAAGTGTTGACTTCTCAGTCTCAGTTGATCTTAATCTTAAAGGTCTTGCCACTCTATGTACACTTAACGTCAATATGTTCTGTTATTAATCTGAACAAGATTGCTCTGAATGACTAATTAAAACATCATGTGCTTTATGGCTTCATCACTGATGAGAGAAATCTAAATCATGAAAAACCAGCTTGGACAACCATCACACAACTCTGTTTTGATTCTGATAACGTGCCACTATAAAATGTTGTGGTTACTGAGGAGAAGCAGGCTCTCTCTAGGCAGAGAGCCTCCACAGGATCATGTGTATATTTGAAATTCTGATGCGTCAATATTAAATGTTCTATTTTTCTAATTAAGTGTTTCAGGTGTTTTTCCTTCACAATAAAAAGAACACGTTAACACCAGTTTTAACAGAATGGATTGATGATATTGGATTGCAGATTTGTTGGGCAGCACAGTGGTGCAGTGGTTAGCGCTGCTGAATCACAGCCAGAATAACATCTTGAAGGACTGGGTTTGATTCCACCTTAGCTCAGGCCTTGTGCTGTGTTTAGTTTACATGTTCCCTCCCACAGTCCAAAGACATACAGTTACTGGGGTTAGGTTAATTGGTCTATCTAAATTGCCCATTGTGACCCTGAAAAGGAAAGAGGATGGATGTATGAATATGTATGTTTAATACAACATTTTGTATATAGTTAATTTACCCAGCTTGATTGATTAAAAGACGTATTTTGATTTTTAAGAACTGTAAAAGATAAGTTTGGTCAATTAGAACATACAACTTAGTTCAATTGGTAATGGAGTAGTACTTCAGTTACTGAAACTCTGTTATTAGTACATTCAACTTAAATCTTTCCTTCCATTCCAAAAGAGCTATTGAACATAGTCCACTGCACTTATTCAACTAATGTTTCATTACTTAAAAAAATTTAAGGCACCTTGGTTCTCCTTTTAAAGTAGATTCAAATTATAAAGTAGATTCAACAGGTTTACAGTGTAAAATGGTATCATGTGCTCCTCTTAATTCTCTCAGTGCCGCCCTGTACTCCCTCATCTACTTGTACCTTGGTGATGGATACTGGAGCTCCTATAGTGTGTCAAAACTGTGATCCTTCAATGTTTGCTTAAGCGAGGTTGATAAGGTTGCCAGGAAGCAACTGAGGTTGTGAGGGAAGTTTATTTGTATGACCAAAATTAACACAATTTCAGTGCAATTTGTGACAATATGCTGACTCACTCATCACTACTACAGTTCAGGATTGTTTCTGATGAATATTTTCTCTCAGATAACTCGGGATATTACAGTAGAATTCCAGTGTCTTCCCAGGTGCATTTGTCACTGGATAAACTGCCTTCAGGCATGGAAACTGTGAACTCTTCAACTGGAAAGTGCTGAAAACTGCTCGTCCATAGCTGGAAATCTAGCTGTCATTGCGGGTGATGATCCTTTACACAAAATTAATTTAAAACAGCACTTGATGTTTACTCTCTGTGCAACTTTTTATTCCATGGTGAAATTTAATAGTGCGAAGAGGAAGCCGTTAGAATGAGAGTTCCAGCAACTCTAACAACCAAACACAGAGGTAATTATTTGTTTGTTTATTGTGCTCAATCAAAATGTAATGTGCCTGTTGTGTGTTGTTGGACTGTAATTTACCTGGTTTCAGTAATTATGCGCCTGATCAGACTGAGAGTCTCTGGCTGGTACTGCTTTTCTATCTCTGTCCACATTTTTTAAAAAATGTTGTCGCCTGGGTGTTTCATCCTTGGAACCTATGTACAGTTTGTTTGGGAGGGTTTTGGACTAGCGCTTTTCTACTCTGACTGCGCACTCAAAGCTCTTATACAACACGTCTGCATTCAGCCATTCATTTCTCAGCGCTTTTATTCACACTTCCAACGCAGAGCAACTTGGGGTTCAGTATCTTGCCCAAGGACACTTTGGCACGCAGCCCGGAGCAGCCAGGAATCGAACCGCAGACCTTCCCATCGCTAGGTGACCTGCCACACCTCCAGAGCTACAGCCCCCCCCACACGAGCTCGTATGTTTGGGATCACGAACCTGACCATCCCATTCTTCTTGCTAATTAATGCTTTACATCTTGTGGTGAAGGCTCCGTACGTTTGTTCATGAAGTCTTCTGTGAACAGTCGATTGTGAGACCTTCACTCCTGCCCTCTGGAGGTTGTTGCTGATGTCACTAACAGTTGTTTTAAAGTCTGTTTTTACACCTTGGGTTTTCCTTGATCTACCTGTTCCGCATCTGTTACCGAGTACACCAGTGATGACTTTCTTCTTCAGGACGTTCCAATCAGTTGTGTTGCTATGGCTACTGTGGGACGGCTCTGATTGACTTTCCATCTTCTCTCAACTTCACGGTTGCTTGTTTTTCGCCCATAGACAGTAAATGCCCAGTCTGCACAGGCGAAACCTAAATCTGAAACTGAGTGTAGATATCCAGCACTGTATATTGAATAATCAAGGTAACAGGACACTCCTGGTCAACCAAACACGCCTTATCACTCACATGTTCCAATGCTTTTGCTCACAAGAAAAATGGGTGGGCTCAGACAAATGGTGCTATCTTTTGAACTGTGTATCAGATCCAGATGTAAATACCTGGAAATAAAAGCTGATATGTTGATCTTTTGTCTCAAAATCATCTTTGAATGTCAAAATCAAAATGTTTTTAATCTGCAGCAGAAATAAAGGGATTGGCTTCACTGTCCGCACTGTACTTTTGGAGGAAAGTGTATCATCACACAGTGTACACAGGAGGTCATTGACAGCAGCATATGTCCCAGTGAGGCTGCTCAGTCTTAACGCATAAGATTCTGATTGCTCAACCACCACAAAAGCTCCTAAGATTCAGCAAAACACTGAAAGCGTTTGAAAAGCCCCAGCATTAATAAGCCTCATCTGAATGTTTCGCATTTTCAGGAATGTTTCTCGTCCGCCTCCACAAACTCAGATGAGGAAACCGTTTGGCTGTGGGGACGTCCTCAGATAATGCAGCCTGTTTTTCTCTTGTCTCGCCCACGGACGCAAAAATGTTTGCACACTGTGGCAGTGAAGCAAGCAAGCACTGAAAGCTACACCAGATAAGAGCGAAGGAAAGGAAGGAGATGGAACGTAATGAGGATGGATAAGAAGGAGGAAAGCACAGGAAAGAAAGAGAAAGGGAGCAAGAGGTTAGAAGAACACGGAAAATCATCAGGAAAAACAAACGGACAGAAAAGGGGGAAGGAAAAGGTGAGCAAGATCAGAAAGAGAAGAAAGGGAAGTGAAAATGACAAAAGCATGGTGCAAGATGGAAACGATAGCCAAGGAAAAAGAAAACCCTGGAGAAAGAGACAGTTAAAGCCAAAGATGAGGAGCAAAAGGAAACAATGATGCACATGTGCTGTGAAGAGAAAGGAAGAGACAGAGAGAAGGTGATACACCAGGGTAGATATGGGAAGGGGTAAAAGAGTGGCAGAAGACACAGGTAAAATGAAATAATGAAAAGACATGAAGATGAAGGATGAAGACGTTTGGCTGAAATAAGAGGAGAACGAAAGAGGAGAAAAGCAAAAGAATAACAAGAATAAGCATCATTTTTACACCAGAGTAGAGGAGGCAAAGGAAGAAAATGGGGAAATGGCACAAAGAGGGGTAGGGCAGGAAAAGAGAAAGACAATGAAAAGAAAGACAGCAAGAGGGCAGGAAGGGACAGATGTGGAGTGAGAAGGCTGAACGCTTTGCGAGCCCACACCTCACCAGGCACTCCATTATCACTTTTATTTAAACATCAGCTCCAGACTGAGGCAGGGGAGGAAGAAGAAGAAGCTCCCAGCGCTCCCTCATCAGCAGATCAATCAACATTTATCTGCCGCTGCACCGACTTACATAATCCCGCTGTGTTGCACTGTTCTCTTTTCAACATCAAATGTAGTTGTAAAGCCCACTTGGAATTCTGGCCCCATATCTGCATGAACTCTATGTTATTTTATTCTTGTGCTGTTTCATCTTTCTTCTAAAACCCGCTATGGGTTTTAAACTAAGTTATAAACTAAAAGTAACAAACCAAATTGTGCTTTATGTTTAATGGGGAACTTGGGGATCTAAACTGTTATTCTGACACAACTGAGAAATGGATTGAAGTGAAATCAAACTTCTTACAAAATTATCAGTGTTTTGAGTCAGCAGCGGTTATTGGACAAATATTCCACATACCAAGCAGATCCTTTCTTACTCTGTAATGGCAAGAAAAAAATATTAAGGACAATTTGCTAATGTTCTCATTTTTAAGCACTTCTGGTGAATTTGATGTTTTTTGATATTTAGTTTTTCAACTGTGACAAATATTTCCTTAAGACATATTAGAATTTATTAATTATAATTAACAATTTTGATTAAGTAAATCAGATACGAGGCATTTTAGGACTAACTTGTAAGCATCCAATATGCTGGAGCTCTGCAGCAGAACATTACAGAGGTGTAGAACTGTTTTGAACAATTGCAGCTGCTATTAACACAAGATAACCATTCTGGTGTGAAAGCCTGCACTTTCAACTTAACCAACTATCCCATACATATAACCTTTATAACAAACCAAGCAGCTTTAAAATCAGTTGAACATTCAGTGAATCGTGATCATTTTAAACTGTGTATAGATCCAAAAATACATATAATCACTGGTTATACAGGCTTGCATAGTGGTGGTAAAAGTATTCATATTATCTACTGAAGCAAACACACTAATGCAGCCATTTTAAGATACTCCAAACAAGTGAAGTCAAACTTGAAAAGTCCAAATATAAAAGTACATATCCAGAGGGATGCATTTTATATATTTTTTTCACAATAATAAATAATCTTCATTACTAATGAATCATAATGTCCAGTGGCGGATGCTGGTCTTTCAAGGAGGGGAAGCTCAATTTCGGCCTACATCATAAAATGTGTTGGTTTATTTAGACGTAAATTCAACCCTCCGTTCCTTTTCAAGAAAATGATCTGTGACCCTGTCGTACCAACAAGGCGTCTTTTCCAGGGACTTGAC